>CM030844.1:16835582-17133082 GCA_018105865.1 Metaphire vulgaris
CCCACCAATAAATCCTGGAACCGCCACTGCTTCAAATACAGTCTCCTCTTGAGTTCGTCTCTAAAAACGGCTTCTGCAATTCTTGTAGCATCCATTATCAATGGAAACTCCAGGCGGCAGTTATTCGGTTTATCCGTGTACATTTAACCGACTGCTAAAACTAGTATTTTCAAAGTGTTCGATTCCTTTCATCATGATCATAGTTGCTTTCTGCCAGCTCATTAGCGGCAATAGCTAGACACAAAACTTTTCCATTTCCATCTTCGGACCCTCCACTGGTTACCGGTTGCACAACGCATTGTATGTGTAGAGTGCTTTCTATGGGAGTCGGTTGCTTTTCATTCTATTTACGTGTCCATACCATCTAAGTCTTCTTGTTCTGATTTTATCTATTATTGTCTCTTTAATCCCCAGTCTTTTCCTGATGTCTTCATTTCTTATTCTTTGTAATTTACTTACTCCCAATATCTTTCTCAAACAACTCATTTCTGCCACCAATAGTCTGTTTTCATCTGCTCTTTTTAATATCCATGTTGCTGATCCATAAAGCATTTGTGGAACAATGATAGTGTTGTGTTTACTTAGCATGATTTAAGGTGGCTTAGAAGGCCTGCGTGAAAGCCATTAGGGGCACTAAAGGGGCTTGAACCCGCTCCGTCAGCCTGACGCTCCAGCACGGTCAGAGTTGCAAACAGCGAGACACTCTACAGAGGAAGAGATCAACCAACAATTGTCAACAGCTGCATCTAATACTAAGCGACTAATAATACGACTACTTTAGAATTTACTCACTTGCTAACGCACAACAGCTGGTATAATTTTAGCCGGACAGTCAATCGCTCTTCTTCTTCCGTCTTCAGACGAAAAAGAAGAAGACTTAGTCATCGAGTCATCGTCACTCTCTCCCTTCGCCGTCACCCATTCCCCTCCTCTTCTTCCTCCTCCTCCTCCTCCTCCTCCTCCTTCTCCTCCTCTTCACCTTCCTCCCCCGGAAGATTTCGCAGACAGCCTCCAATCGCTTTTGAGCGACCGTCGCAGTATTCAAACTGAAGCTCACTTTGACTCAACAAAGAAAGGTATTCACATCGAACCAAGGTATTCACATACCTCCCCTCACTCGATACTCGCCACGTTCACATCAAAGTATTCGATTATATTGAAAGGCGCGATCGATAACAAGTAGTAGGCCTACTGTGGGGCTGTGAGTTTGATGTGACGATTTTTAATTAAATGTTCGGAGCTCCGAGGTCCTCGATATGCGAGGATGCGGAAATTGCCCCTTTGTGAGCTTAAATTCCCATTTATGCGCAGCATATTTTGCGGAAGCTGCTGTGTTTTTCAGTAAAAAGGGCTTACGACCAAAAAAGCTGATCACCTGTAAATCTATGCAAATATCAGGAAAATAGCGATAAAGTGCTATTTATAAACTAGACACAAATGCGGATAAAACGGCTGAAAATGCGGCGCAATAAAAAATGTGCTAAATATGCGATCGCATAATCACATCAAACGCAGAGCCCTTGACAGAATCTTAGGCTGACGAGATTTATTTGATGCGAGTCTAATGCTAGTCAGATGAAGACGACGAAGTGCTTAATGTCTCTGTCGTTGCTTTGCTTAATGTCGACTGACAAAATCCTTGTCCTCAATCAATCATCCGCTGGAAAGATTTCTTCCTTCGCCGACGAAATCTTATCTTCATTTTCCTCATAATTATTTTCAAGTGAGACGTGTATTTGACATAGAAATATAGTCAAGAGTTAGAAAGACAGATCTGACGACGTTGAAATCAATTCGTTTGAAATCATTTCGATTGCTTTTGTAGAATCGTCCGATGATAATGTCCAGTCTTTTAAAGCAGAAGATCTTCCTCGTCATTTGCTTCAGTTCTTGACGAGATCCGAAGGAAAAGGACCTGATGAGTGGAACGCATTTCCAGCATCGATCAACAGCAGCAGCAGTCTTTGTGAAGAGGAGATGGCAGCAGACGCATCGGTCTTCTTCGCGATATCATTCACTTCGGATCTTCCTAATAAGACAGAAAACGTTTCGGAGGGAAATCTCATTCTAACCGACAGAGCGTTGGAAGCGAGGCCGAAGACGTGTGGGTCCATTGCTCCCAATTGGATGTCGCTGCCACAGATGAAGTCACTAACGGTTGAAAACTCACTGACACTTGCAAAGAAGAAAACTTTCGCTGAAAGAGCAAATGTGAAGCAGTTGAAGACATCGAAAGATACATCGGCCTTAAAATTAGATTATGGGAAGAAACCCTTAATTTGTAAAGAATCAAATTTCATCGAATCATTTTTACCAATATTTGATTCTGATCAGGGCGATGCACTGGCTCATAACCGTAAGTCAACTGAAAATAGCAATGCGCTGATTGGACAGGAGGAAGACCGTCGGATCATGAATATGGACGAGAAGGGGAGCGATTGGCCAGCATCGCTCGGCGAGGAAGTTCAAAGGTCAAAGTTATGCACGGGTTCAAAAGTATCGTTCGTTGATTGTACGGACGACATTAATTTACTCACCCCACCCGACGACTTCATGACAACGGAGGAGAAACTGTCACGACGGCGCAAAGTATTAAGCCCCTCCGCCGCCGCCCACGATGATCACTGCATCGATGATTCAACCAACGAAACAGCACAAAACCCAAAGTCCCTTCCAGACCAATTACAACGCCCTGCTGCTGCTGCTGCTGCATCTCGCGATCGTCACGCTCGCATCAACGAAATCTCGTCGGTTGGTGACTCTGTCCCAATTCAACACTTCAACAGCAATTCTCCTTCTGCTGCTGCGGCTAATAAATCGATCGACAGAAGCAGATCGAGGCCAAAGTTCTCTCCTCCGCATCCTCCCTCCTCCTCCTCTTCCTCCTGCTCCGACCCCATCAGAGAACAAAGGTTGAAATACGATTCCCTGGACAGAATCTCTTTGTGCCAATACAATCGGTCGTCAAACGCAGCGACGAAGGGAGAGACGACGGAGGAGACGGAGGGGAGGACGATGAAAGCCTTTTCCTCGTCGATGGCGAATCTTACGGAGAAGGAGCAGAAGGGCAACGACGACCGCGCTGACCCCCCTTCTCTTCGAAGGCCGCCGCCGCCCCGCAGAAGCTGCAGCATTCCGAGGAAGAGCGTCGTTCGCAATCTAAGCGAAGACGAAATCAGACCGTCGTCGTCGTCGTCGTCGTCGTCGGCGGCGGCGGCGGCGGCGGCGGCGGCGGCGGCGGCGAGTGTTTCCCCTTTGGACCGCATAGCAACAGCAACGCCTCCTCCGATGACAGTCAACAACAAATGGCCGTTGAAGACACGGTCGATCAGGGCGTTCAAAGACCCTCCGCGTTCAACGGAGAAACCGACGGCTCAGATAAGACCAAACGCCATCCGATCAACCACCTCCTCCTCCTCCTCCGCCTCCTCCTCCGACACTAAGCGGTCCGTCGTCGAGTCTCTTATTCAGCACTACAACCAAAAGGACGGCTCAGCTCCTCCCTTCGAAGAAGAAGCAGACAACAGCAGCAACTGCGCACGAAGACGCGCCTTCAAGTCGCCGTCCAACGCAGCCGCGAAGTTTGGAAGTCTGAGAGGGAAACTGAGAGACTACGTGACGAACAGCACATCGATTAACAAGAAGCAGAACGCCTCTAATTCGCCAAACTACAAAACGACAAACGCCGTTCGCGTCAAAGAAAAACAGCCGCCAGGAAAGCAGCCGAAGTCATCGCAGGCGACGAAAACCAGGGACACGAAACCCAGCGACTTCGAAATACGAGACGAGGAGAAGGAGGAGGAGGCGGCGGCGGCGGCGGCGGAGGGGGAGGAGGTGTTTGAAAACAGCTACATTAAACCGAACTACGTCAGCTCCTACCTGAGTTTCGCCACTCCAAAGCCCTACCTGCCTCCGCAGCGCACGACCAGTCTCAGTGGCACAGAGAAAAACGTCCGCACAAACTCTTCGAACACTTTGAAGACATTTGCAGGAGCTCACAAAGGAAACGCTCCGCAGAATTTGCCAACTTTCCTGAATCCCAGCAGAAAACAGGTTTTAGAGTCTGAGACGATCAGTCCAATCAGGTCCGTTAATATCTTCCATGCAGACGCCGACAGCGTCGAATCGAATCGATTCACAAATAAACAGTCTTCGTCTTCCTCCTCCTCCTCCTCCTCTTCCTCCTCCGACTTCCCTTCTTCGGCAAATTACGATCAAAATGGACGAGAGGTCTCCCTCCTGTCTGACTTCGTGTCCTCAACTCAGACAGCCGCTTTCACGAGAGAAGCGACCTCGAATATGTCGACGTTTCGCAACTGGAGCAGCAGCAGCACCAGTCCCGGCGCATCAGCCCTGCTCACTGAACAGCCCAGAAGAGCACATCCATCGTCAACATCAGTCGCCGCCGCCGCCGCATCTGTGGAAGCGCAAAAGGCAAGAACAAAAGGCGAAGGAAATACATCAGAGGAAACACCATTGCAGGAAAACAGACGCGGAATTCCAACGACCTTCAGAAAGACCAGCTCAGACGACAAGAATTCTCACCAGAAGACTCTCTATGATCAACAAATTCCAAAGGGCTTCAAAGACAACCGAGGAGATTTTCTCTTTGAAAATCTCGATCCAGTTTTGAACGATCTGATGGAAAAACTGCGATCTTCGATTCCCGAAGAACAGAGAAGAGGAGAGAGCGTCGAGAGATCGAAAGAGCTCCTCGTCTCTGCCACTCGACAGTTCGTCTGCGATTCCCAGCGGCTGGTCAGCGATGCAACGCGGCAGTCGGAGTCTCTGCCCGGGAACGTCAGAATCAGCGTCGAAACTCTGTCCCGGATAGCGGAACACTGCACGGCGACGGTGTCCGCCCTGGGACCGACATCGCAGGCAGTTATCCTCAACAACCGAGTCATGGATCTAGCGGAGGCATTCAAAGCGACAGTTGTGGCGGTCAGGAGGGCCGTCGGTAAGCCACTCAACTGCCCTGAAATGAAGTCCCTGATGAGGCAGGCAACCTCGCTCGCTGCCAACATTAGTTCACTCCTCAAACTCCTGAACCGCATTTAGATTGAACGGTCGCTGTCTACGGCTGCAGCCAGTCGCTTATAACTGTCCCCGTTCGTCTAAAGTCTAAACCTTAACGAAGCCGTAGTCTTCGTATATAGTTAAGATAGGTTAGAAGACATAAACGATACAGAGAACACGTCTTGATAAGATCCAGGGCTGAGTGAGAACGAGTGATCTAATAATTTAACAATGCAAGTAAGTAATGAAGTAAAATCTTGTGAATTTATATAGCGCTTAGGAGTTGTAGTGCAGTAGCTGCTTATATTCTTATGCGCTTGATCTTTCTTGAAATAGCTATGGCCAAGGTGGTTTGTCGGCTTGGCTAAGGTCAGCGTATCCATGAGGTGGCTGGGCGAGTTGTTATAGCTACGGAGGAACTGACTTTCGGAATAGGAAGGTTTTAAGTTTAGACCTAAAGGCTTGAGGAGATATCGAAGAAATTAGAGGAGGAGGAATCCGAGCTTGTTGTTTGACCATGACGTAGGCTGCGGAGGAAAGCTCAAAGCTGGAATTGAGTTCCAAAGTTCTGATGCGGCGTATGAGAAAGAGCCAGGGGCGTAGCGAGGTTATCCGGCGCCTGGGGGCAAAGTGTACTGTTGGCGCCCTTCCCTACCCCTCAGACAAAACAACATCCGTCAAACTGCTGAACTGCTGACAAGCAAAAAAGGTCGTCGCAATTGCTTCTTGTTTATTTAACTAACCCCAAAACCCGATTTTAGCGCTCCTCACTGATCGGCGCCCCGGGACATATGCCCCCGATTGCCCCTCGCTACGCCTCTGGAAAGCGCGGTTGCAGATTTTGAGTGATGCCTGATCAAACTGATTAATTAGGTCTTAGAGTTTCTTGGAAAGCAAAGAAAACAAATGAATGGGTAATGGATAAAGCAGGGGTGCAAAGAACCTACTGGAAACAGTAAAGAAAAGAAAACTGAATTACTGTGAACACATTTTGCGAACAAAACAGGAATGTCTAGAGCAAGGAATAATACAAGGCACAATGCCAGGATCACGAAAAAGAGGCAGGCCAAGAAAAAAGTGGAAAGACAAGATAAAAGAATGGACAGGACTCGCTACAGAGCAGGCGACAAGAACAGCAGAAGCACGTAACACTTGGAGGAAGGCAGTCCACAATGCAGCCGATCTTCGGAGCGAAGACGGTTAAAGACAAGACAAGGCACAGCCCTAATCATCCTAATGGCAACTAGGGTTGTAAAAGTAGAATGCTCGGAATTATTCCGGAAATGTGCAACTGGAAGCGCTGCGTGCATGCCCATAAAAACATTATATAGCGCTACAATCCTGACAGTTGTTAACAAATGCCCAACAAATGAATAGTAATAATAATAAAATAATAATAAATAGTAATAAATAATAATAAACAATAATAATAAAAAATAATAATAGTAATCAACTTTTCCGGAATTATTCCGGAAAAGTAACGCTATTTTTCCGCAAATTTTCGGAATAATTCCGAGCTCACATCCCTAATGGCAACAATAACAACAAGACAGATGGATTTTTTGGTCATATAATGAGGAAAGATGGAATAGAGAATTTTGTTACAACAGGAAAGATTGAGGGGAAAAGGGGTAGAGGAAGACAAAGGAGCAAAGGAGAAAATATCTAGACAGTTTGTGCTATCTACACTCTGCAGGGACTCAGAGAGGAAACTACGAAATAATTGACATCAGTCACGCAACAGAAGATAGAGGGAAATGGAGGTTCATGATCGCCGACAAAGTCAACCACCAAGGCACCTAGAAGAATATTTTGCCTTCCAAACTTTTCACAAAAATAAAATTTTAAGGTTCATAAACTGTCTAAATTATGAAATGCATATCAGACTGAAAACCTCTGATACAAGGTACTGCATTTACAAGAACATTTCCAACTGCAGATGGACAAGTACACTGTATGCTATCTTTGTTGACGGATAATACTCACCCAGAAATTACAGAATTGTAACTTAGTGGAGACTGTTTGGCACAGATTCTGTGTTCATTGTTTCTTAAAATTGCTACAAAACTTTTTGAAGAATTTATTTTTAATAATAACACATATCAACCATCTTTTCACACTGACAGCCACCTAGCAACTGACATACTGTAAAACCTTCCAGTTATTTACACATCCAAAATAAAAGATACTCAAAATGAGGATGTATTTTACTGTGACCCATTTTGATTCGTTTATCAATTGTCTGGCTTCAGAAATGAAACATTCTGCACTTATTTGTATTCACCTGAACCATGTTGGTCAGTGGTTACAATTGGCCAATAGTAACAGCATATGAAACGATTCTAGCAAATAAGTAATACAATAAAATTGTACTTAAAACATTATCATAACAGCAGTAAAATAGTTTAAAATAAATTCTGCAAGATATTAATTTTAGGATGTTAGTGGAGTATTCATCTCATCAGATACTTAGACCAATAAAATGAAATTCGTAGCAACAGACATGAATATTTGAATATCTGACAAGAATAGTCTCATGCTTTGAAATGGTTAATGACGTGCTCAAGCAACGAAGGCGTTCCATCAATGTCTACACCCCTCTTCTTCTGCAGCGCCAGTAGCCGTGCTTCTATCTCCCTCTTATCTATACCGAGATTCCAACACAATCTAATGTCTACTTTCAAAAGCGGAACTAGATGCACATCGTCATCGTCTGCGATCGACCTGAGCGCGAGATCTGCATACGTATGAGCAACCTGATACTGTTGAAGCATCTCGTGACAGCAAACGACGGCGCATAGCGTCGAAATCGTCTGTGTGTGGAAATCACCGATCAGCTTTGCCTGAAGCTTCCAAGCCGTCAGCAGAGGAACCGTTGCGTCACTGTACCGACCGCTCTCGATCATGCCGTAGCCTTCGCGTAGACTCTGACCAAAGAGAAACTCCTTGAACTGAGCAGATGTCTTTATGGTCTCAATGGAAAACAAATGAGAGAGATATTGCTCAAAAGATCTGCTACGGCAGGCGATCGTCTCCGCCTCGAAATTCCTTCGGAGGCACTTGGAAGGAAAAGAGATTTCCTTCATCAACTGAGGAAAGTGCTTTTTAAGATCAGAGTTCAAGAGATAAAATTCAGTGAAACGCTTTTCAATCTTCACTGGCATTCGGTCCAATCCACCAGAACGAATGATGAGGATTGTGTAGACCTGAGAAAACAAAAGACAAAGATGATGCGGTATAAGCGACATTTGGGTCTTACTGAAGTTCCCTGTAATACTTTAAAGATATAAGCAGTAAAAATTACCTCAAAGCGAAATTCTGACGAGTTACTGTAAAGGCCCATTGCATGAGCACGCAGTGTTTATTCTAGTCATCTAGACATTGGAGGGGGAAGAGTTTGAAATGTTTGGGGGGAACAGAGTTTGTCTTGTTGACAAGCAAAAAAGGTCATCCTTATATTTTTTCCTCTCTCCAAATACTGTACCCTGCAAGCAAAAAAAGGCATTCCTTATATTTTACCTCTCCAACTGCAAAAAACCCCCCTCGGAACACTTCGTAAAAAATGTCAAACTTTTTTATGAGGGGAGTCAATTTCCCCCAAGCCAAAATATCAAAAAAACTTTGGGGGATTTCAAACTGGGGGAATCCCCCAGAGAAGGCCTAGAATAAACACTGTAAGCACGTAATGCTGTATGGGGTGCTTGAAAACATTACGTAACGTTATGTGGGCGGGTTTGAGCTTAACATTACACAACACTTTTAAAACCAATTTACCAACAGTAAAGAGCTACAGCCAGAGATATTTATGTAAGCAATTTATTGAAACTGTTCAGCACTGAATCAGTTCTGTCTAAAAGGTTTAAGAAATGCATGCCGTTACTATTTTTCAGTAGTCTTTTGTGACTAAATATTTAAAGCCAGGCTTAATCTCATCTTAAAGCATGAATGATCATTCAGTGTGTTAATGATAATGTTAAGATTATGTAATCTGAGTACTAATCTTTTATCAAAATGTCACAAATAATTTGAAATAGATTTTGTTTAAATTTTCTGGACATTGTATTGGTCATTTTTCCAATTTTTTACTTGAAAATTAAAATTTTGATTATTTTATTTTATTTTAAAATTATTTTTGACTCCTTAATATTTTTACTTTGATTCCTTTCAAACGTTGGGAAATAACCTACAAAACTTAATAAATGCAACTGCAGTTTAAACTAGAAAAATTAACTAATTTGTAAAAATATTTTTTGCCTACTGCTGAGGTGGGTCAATGTGGATATGTTACTAGTCATTACAGGGTGAGTGGGTGAATCAAAAAAAGCCATTTCCAGCATTGTGTAATTATGCAATGACCACAAATTTCTTTCAGTTCAATCTTTTAAGCTTTGAAAGATCAACATAGTGATGTTTTACTGTAGGTGCTGCTTCATTGTCACCAACATCAACCAATTATTTATACATCTAGGCAGGGATGTTAGTCCTTGGCCTTGGACCTGGTCTTAAGGACTCCTTAAGGACAAGTTACAAGTCCTTGGTCCTGGCATTGAAGGCTGAGTCCTTGGTCCTGGCTTTGAGGGTTGAGTCCTTGGTCAGTCCTAGTCTTGAGGGTTGAGCCTTGGTCTTGGTCCAGGCCTTTTGAGGGCTGAGTCCTTGGTCGGTCCTGGTCCTGGCCTTAAGGGTTAAGCCTTGTTAACATCCCTGCATCTAAGATAAACGACACGCAAACTTACTACATGTTTTTTACTGCGACCGACTTCGATTCTGGCGTCGACGACGTCAAACTTCATATTTCCTGGTCTCGGTGTTTCCATCAGACCACAAAAATGCTCAGAACTTATCGCTGAAAGGTTATTTTCTGAAATAAATAATGGAAACAATGCAACCAGAGGATCACCATTTTAAGGCAAACAGAGGACGAGTACAGTTGCCGTCAGGCAGCATCGTGGCGTTGAGAAAGGGTCCATCCATATAGCATATACACATTGAGGGGTTGGATTTATGAGATTTTTTGTATGTACGGTGTGAAGGGGTTGAAAATATGCCTGTTTTGCATATGTACTATATGGATGAGCCCTTAGGGCCAATTCTACTCATCTGCTGTTGTCATATTGCATGGGCAAAAGCATTCACAGCACAAAATGAAGCACAGATACTTTGATTATTTTAAAGGCATTGCAGAAGTCATCATCACATCTTCTGGCAAGAAATAAAAACCAAAACTTTCAACTTTCAAAGAATTCTAACAATGCCTTCTTCATTTTCTCTTCATTCGTTTTCCATCTTACAAATGTTACGACCATCTCTGGGTATAAGTAAAGAAATATCCTAAATCCTAAAACACTTCTCAAGATTTCAAAGCAAAGACAGAGCCCCTGTCGACCTCTCACAGAACCACTCTGAAAACCACCGTTTTACCGTTATTTCACGATGCAGTGAAGACAAAAACTATTCTCCGCTAAATTAAACATATCTTAAGCACAATATTGAAAATGCAGAACGAGGGAATTATTAATTTATTGTGAGTGGGTCATCACCATAAGACAAGGAAACTGCGTCATCTTCAATCGTACCTTCCGCTGTAGTTTCTGAAACATCGAGATCGTCAAAGAAGTGTAACTTTCCTCCAAGCTTGGATTCCGTGGTCACTTCATCTCCCAGTCCATCCTCTGAAAGATCGGAAAAACTATCCATTGATGTTGGAAAAGTCTACAAAAATTCAAAGCCACCAGTTTTTACATATCGTTCTTTTCATTACTTGTCAATCTTTTACTTCATCTGTGTCTATTATTATTATTATTATTATTATTATTATTATTATTATTATTATATTCTTTTGTCTTGAGTATTTCTACATCCGATTCCTATTTATTCCATGAGTTTTTATATCTTGAGATTTGATTTTAGCCGGACTTTGCAGGTCATAAAACCTCTCCCTGCCTTTAAGATCTAATGAAATAAATACTGAATGTATGCTTGAGTCCTCTGACTCCTCCAGGTCAATGTTCAGTATTACCTATGACATCCGGTGAAGTGCTCTTTTCCCCTTGAACAGTGGCTACACAGCAGCTGGACCATACCTACGCCATGCGTCTAAATGCCGCATCATCATCATCATCATCATCGTAGTCCAATCAAAGCGTCTAGTAAGACGTTGTTTAGCATAATTTCCACGTATCCTAATAATCAACTACGAGACGAAAAAGAATCAAGAAAGGATTTCTTCTAATTTAAAGAATGTCAAAAACAAAAACGAAAACATTCCAAAGACTTCAACTGATCACGTGACACTTCCGCTGAGCCAAACAGGTGGTCTGTCATTCACCACTTTCTCATCCTATGGCCGTGGGCCCACTGGGGGAGGGGGAAAGCCTCCTCTAATGATTAAGGTTACGCGATTTTAAGTGGTGTCTAAGTAGGTGGGAGGCTAAGTAAGCCTGTGTGAAAACGACTGTAGTAACTCTCCGCATTCAATAACCTAGTTTTCCGAGATAGCCTTGAATCCGTTTACTGTTTCAACTCACTCCCACCTCATCCAATTAACTGTTCCATTTGTCCACAACCTTTGCACTAAGAAACAATTTTTTCTTGGACCCACCCGTGTTATTTCTAGGATTTTAAATTTGGGGGTGTCGGGAAAATCTAAGGGGTGTCGACATTTTGAAGTCTCTTCCCGAAAAAAGGCTAACGAGCAAAAAAGGTCGTCCAAGGCAGGATGTGTACATTACTAAATTTGGAGGTGTTGGGGGTGTCACGTTAAAATTTTTTTGGGAGTTTTAGGGGGTGTTAGGGGGTGTAAAAATATCCATGACCCACCCTCTGCTTAAGCAATTAGATTTTGTATTTGTGACCTCTTGTGCTGCTATAGTGTGCCAAGGTAAAGAATCGATCGTATCGACATCTACTGTCCCAGTCATTATTTTGTATGTTTCAATCAAAATTTAATCCTCTCTCTCTCTCTCTCTCTCTCTCTCTCTCTCTCTCTCTCTCTCTCTCTCTATCTCTCTCTCTCTAATGTTGTCAAGTTGTCAACCCACAATATCGAAGTCCTTTTTCGTAGCTTAAATGATGGCATCCATTGACCATCTTTCGTCTGCATTTTTCTAAAAGCTTTACATCTATATATCCTGTTGTATACCAAGCCGCAGTGTTTTAATACAGGCCTGTTAGGAGGAGATCCCCCCAACCTCAAAATTCCCCGCCCCAAAAAATCCCAGCACTTACACAAATTTTGCATTGAACTGTCTTTTCCCCTCCAACCAAGTCGATCGCCCCGCAATGCCTCAATCCCCCCCCCCAAGGCCTTGATCGAGTCTGGATAAAACTGTCAAGCCTCTTTGGGGTAGTAGGCCCCACTGGCGCAGTAAGCCCCACTGGGAAGCGTAGCCCCACGTGGGAACCAAGCCCCTTACCGAAGTCGTAGGGTCCGTTCTGGTATGCAGCGCCCCTGTGGTAGGGGCGTAAGAAGATTCGTTTTAAGGATATCATCGAACACATTATAAAAATTCATTATAGTTCACACAGTAGTTAACCTCAGCAAGTACTAACTGTATCGAGAAAACCACTCATTAAAAAATTTCTCATCTCAACTAATCCTTAAAATTTTCCTGTTATTACAACCACAAATCTGCTCTCAAGTGTGTTGCTCATACATACATAATAATATATTCCTGCCATGCGCACACATACACATACACACTCTAAAATGTGTTCCAAGCTCCCTGAGAAAAATTTTGTCACGCAAGTTATTCTATGAAAGTTTGTCCACCACCAGTAATGAGAACACTAAGGTATCCAGCAAGGAAGTTAACAAGGACTCAGCCCTCAAGGCCAGGACCAAGGACTCAACACTCAAGGCCAGGACCAAGTACTCAACCCTCAAGGCCAGGACCAGGACCAAGGACTCAACTCTCAAGGCCAGGACCAGGATCAAGGACTCAACCCTCAAGGCCAGGACCAAGGACTCAACCTCAAGGCCAGACCAGGACCAAGGACTTTACTAAAAAAATTTAGCAAGTCCTTGAAACAACATGTCCTGTCATGCTAATTAAGCCGTTATTTAAATACCAATATGATAAGCCAGATTACTAATGCATATTAAACAGTACTGTTGACATTTGCAGAATGGAACAGATCAAACAATGTTCTTTTGCATAACTAAGCATAGTCAGCTATTAAGCTTAGAGCTGCATGTTAAAAACACCAATGTTTCCAACAATGAATCTGACATTCTTGCCCTATGTGGGCGCATTATGATTCCGTTTTCAACGTTTTGAGAGAATACATGCTCCACTGGAGCAGGCGTCGCAGGTGAGCATAGAATTCTCTGAAAGAGTGGTTGCAAGTGGACAAACTGTTGTGAACAGGCAGCCGTTTCAATCGTCATTTGTGAGCCTGGTGATGGCAAATTGATAGCCTGTAGATATTCTCCCATTTGACCCAGACTAAAAATAACCTACATGTAGATTTTATATGGTCACGACTGATTTCAAGGACAATTCAAGGACTCAACCCTCAAGGCCAGGACCAGGACCAAGGACTCAGACCTCAAGGCCAAGACCAGGAGTCCAGGACCAAGGACTTGTAACTGGTCCTTATGGCCAGGACCAAGGCCAAGGACTAAAATCCCTGGTAGGTATCCAACTCTAGCGCATGGTGACTTTCACAATGACGTTAATTATTTTACCTTTATCATCATCATGTCTGCATTTTCATTCAATTCACAAACTTTCACCAACTTCTAATATATTTCCCGATAACACAATGTGTTTTCTGGATGATTCATATGTTCCCAGATGCTGACATTTCTGAGTTGATTCCGTTTTTGTCTGTATTTTTATTGTAAAATAATCTTCTAAGAATTAAAAAGAACTCTAAATACCTTACAGCTTGCTAGGCATGACATAATTAATACAGAACTGACAAACTGCAATCTCAATTGTGGTAACAATAATACACTTTTGCCTTTGCTGTCTATACCACCAAATGAATACAACACAACTATGCAATAGCAGGCATTCACAGTTTATGACTGTCATTGATTATCAATGTCTTTGCCAAGACTCGAACCTAAGCCAGTTCAGCTGTCTCAAACCAAAGAGAAATTTCTTTTTCTGCCAATTCTGTCGAGTCACTTCGATGACAAACGTTCCTACATCGGAATTCACAAAAACACCAAAATTTACACATGTCATCCGAAAGACCCTGGAGGGGGTGGGCCAGGGGCCATCATAGGGTCATCACCCCATAGCCAGAACAGGTTCTAAAATGACAAGCAAATGCTCACCAGCACCTTTTGCAGTCATCATTAGTCATTTTCCTATGGTGACTGTGGTTCTCACAGAGCAAATCCTCCTGAGCCACTTTAAACCTTGTTATTATTATTATTATTATTATTATTATTATTATTATTATTATTATTATTATTATTATTATTATTATTATTATTATTATTATTATTATTATTATTATTATTATATAGTTATCATCATTTGCAGGGGAGGGAGTCCCTCCTCAGCTATGCGGATGAAGCGTTATCAGCCTAGACTGGGATTCAAGGATAGAAGACCAAGGAAGACCACACATGTACAGTACCTGAATATATCATTGGCAAAATCTCCTCGTATTGTGCTTGGCTTTGACAGTGAAGTGTCTGCTTCACCAATGATCAGTTTACCTGTTGCCACAGCATCTATACCTTCCCACACCTGCACACACACACACACACACACACACACACACACACACAGCATCTAAGATAAGAATTCAATCTGTCTTGTCCATATCCTAGAATTCTGTTGTGTACAGATACAAAATGGCCATGTTATCTTTGATCTGTTTGACTGAGCATTGTGTCTGAGCAACTGCACGTTGATTCTGTTGAAATGACTCAGTCAATAATGACAACGATGATGATGATGATGATGATGATGACGATAATAATAATAATAATAATAATAATAATAATAATAATAATAATAATTCCGATTCTCGTTGCATCCTCTTAGTACTGACTTGGTTTCAGTCAAATAATTTAAATATCCTAGCAAATATAAATGAATAAGAATCTTTAAAATTTGCTAAACAGTAAGAAAAATGCAAGAAATTATACAAAAAGAGGTGATTTCAAATTAGTTAATTTTTTAGTCTTTGACTCTTTGAGGCAAAAATTACCAACATCAAAACGCTCAAATCCAGTTCAACATACTGTGCAGTGAGAACCCTAGAATAACAAAAGTACTCTACAAAGGTGAATTACCATTGGAACAATTGGACCGGATGACATATAAGCCAGAATGTCTCGGAAGAATTTCTGCTTCTTCAAACTCTGATAATGCGCTTGTAACAAATTATCTGGTGCCTGCGGTCAAAATAAACAGCCAATCAAAAGTCAAAGAGCAATTAAGTATTCTGTACAACTGCTACAATCTTACTGAATATTCGATATTTGTGAGCGATATAGCTTGATTACCATTTGCCATATGTTGGCAACAGAAATAAGGACTGTGACAATAATATGGCCAACATGCCAAGGCTTCGAACCAGAGGCCCCAAGTCTAAAGGGCCCCCGAGTGTCTAAGGGGCACCTTTCAGTGTCAATTTTTGCAGTAAAATTATCAGCATGTGACTGCAAGATATCGTGTGGAGGAATGGCCTGAAGAAGTGGGATAATAGCAATATGGCCCACGTGGCTCAGAGAATAAGAGCGTGAGAATAAGATTGATCCATGGGCCTCTCGCTTCAGCGTTACTTTCCTGGCTGTATCGGTGTGCAGGACAGCAGCTCTGCATATCAACCACCCACCCTAAGAGTACAAGACATTTCTTGTATGGTTGATGTTCCAGGAATTAAACGAATCCTCTTGACTAGAATACTTAGTGACCTTGGTTCAGAGAACGGCGACGAGTGATAATGGCTCCAACTGCACTTCAGCAGCAGGATTCATCTGTACATCCCACCTCCGTCGAAGACTGTCAAATTCGGAGAACGACCATTCTCGCAAGGAAACCCTCTCCTCTGGAATTCGCTACCAGCCACAGTGTTGGTGGCCACCTCATTCGGGGACTTTGTGAGCAGTCAACATCTTGTTCCCACATTCCATTTTAAGCGACCTTGACTTTGGCCCCTGCTATATTACGGCGCTATAATAATAATAATAATTATTATTATTATTGTTATTATTATTATTATTATTATTATTATCAAGACAGCTTATGTATTGCCATGGTCATGACCAAGGCCAAAGTCTAGGGCGATTTAACAAATGTCACTTGTATGTAGTCTGAAATGATGAAATACAATTGGCTTTCGTGACATTCACAGGCAGTGAGTTCCATATTATCGGATAACCGCGTGAAGCCGACCTGTCTCCGAACTTAGCAGTCTTAGTTGGAAGTTGAACAATTAACTGCTCGTGGCTCCTTGATGGAAATCTAAAAGGACAGTCATACAAGGTGGTTCTCAAGACAAGTGAAGCAATGTAATCCAGACAGAGAGGATCGTTCAAGACTCGATAAGTGAACAAGCATCACTTGAAGATAATGCATTTGGGAATTTGAAGCCAATGAAGTTTGTCACTGAGGAGAGCATCACATGATCGTTCTAACGACAGCCGAAGATCAGGTGAACTGAAACATTCAGGATGGAATGTAAGCGATTCAACTGGATATTATCTGGTAGGCCGAGTAGGACGCTGTTGCAATGGTCTATCCGAGACAGAACAAATGCGCGTACGAGTTGAATGGCGACGGATGTCTGAATGTAACAAAGAATTGCTTTGATCCTACGAAGTTGGTAGTAGCAACTCCTGGTAAGATGGCTAACGTGACGATCAAAGGAAAGTGTTCCATCGATCAGAACACCAAGGAGCCGAGTAACCTTAGATGGTGCAATTTCCACACCATCCAGCACAAAATGTGCCCGGTCAATCAAATGGTTCCTTCTCTGTACTTAGCCACAGGAATTCAGTCTTTCTAGGATTCATCACAAGGCGGTTTGATGCTATCCAAATTATAACATTCTCAATACATTCCAAAGCTCGGAAACGAACTCGATCAATGTCAGAGGGGTCGCAGGATGAATAAATTTGTCCATCGTCAACACAGAAATGCGATTCCAACCCAAATGATTTGATTACAACACCAACGCCGGCAACGTAGCACATGAAAAGAAGTGTCTAAGAACTGAGCCTTGAGGCACGCCACTGGAGACCGAACTTGAATAGATGCTCGATTGTCATACCACACTGACTGAGATCTATTAGCCAAGTAACTCCGGATCCAATCAAGCGCTAAGTCCTTTAAATCTATAAGTTGTTTCCAGAAGTTGAACGAGGATGTTATGATCATGATCAACGGAATCGAAATGCGGCCGAGAGATCCAGAAGACATAGTACAAGACATTGGCAATAGCATTGATGATGTCGTCATAGATTTTCAGGATTGCTGTCTCCGTGGAATGTCCTTTACGGTAGGCTGACTGTTTCAGAGGTAAAAGATTATTCATTGATAAGTATATATATATATAATATATATATATAACAAGGTTTAAAGTGGTTCAGTAGGGACTGCCCTGTGTGAGAACCACTATAAGACAAGTTGCTTATTTACAATCCTTTCCAGCACTTTTGTTAGAAAAGGAAGGTTGGACACTGGTCGATAGGTGGATGGCTCCGATTGATCAAGACCAGACTGCTTCAGATGCAGAAACACAATGGCGTCTTTCCACAAATCTTGGAAAGCACCAGTAGATAATGAAATTGACAGAAGCGTGGTCAGGAAAGGTGCTCAGGAAAGGTGCGAGCATATCAATGCAGTCCTTGAGCAACCACGTAGGAAGAGGATCAGAGCAGCATTGTGTGTTGGGCGAGGACATGACAGCAGCAATAACCTCTGTGATGGATGGAGTGGCAAACCCAGGTAAGATCAAAGACCCTTTCAAGGAGAAGCTACATATATATTGTATATAAATTGTCATGAATAATAACAATGATAACAATAGTGTGTAGCCATTTCAAATGACTGTACCATTAAGAACTTCATGCCAATCAGGTGCAATCCTCTGTGTTCCAATCGGGAAACGATTTCTCCAATTTTCCCGTGCTTCACCCCGTCTGGTTTGATGAGTATCAGCGTTCTCTCTACCACGTAATCGCGAACAGAAGACGTCTTATTAAAGCATGGACAAAATGCTGAACACATCTCCATTAATCTGTCTACGAATTCTCCAAGATTTGATCCTGAAATTCATAACCAATACAGTTAAGCAACTAACAACTGCATAGGTAAAATAAAGGCTGATATGCCTATGCAATGGTATAATGGATCATAAAACCAGTTCTGTCTAGACCAGGAACTGGTCGCCTACCTACCAGGCTGCCATACTGACCCACTCAGTAGGTCACGAATGAGATAGTGCACAGACCTGCTTGCAACATCAATTCGCTGGTCAAGTGATAAACTGAAATTGGGTATTAAACGTGCACAATAAAGAAGAATTAAGAAACACGTGTGACAAATTTTTTTGCTTGTCAGCACTAAATGAAGAGGGACCCTGTAAGAGCTGAGGGGTGCCGAAAATGATGTGATGACCTTTTTTTTGCTCTTCAGCAATGTTCGATGTGTATCAGAGGCGGACCGAAGGTATGCGGCGCCCGGGGGCACCACATACCCTCGGTCCGCCTCTGATACACAGTTAAATTTGAAAACCATGCTAAAATATTAACCGTGACCCCCTGGAAAAAATTCCATGACCATTGTGTTTTGCTCCTCCCCTGAAAAATTTCTGTGGGCGCTCATGTGAAAGCGTGAGATGAGATGACAATCGTGTGGGTTGAGGAGGCTGAGGTGTTAATAGTGTCCTAAGATAGACCAGTGGCGGCTCCACAGGGGGGCCCGTGTCCCCCCTATTGAGTGCCTGGCCCCCCAGTGGTCCCCCTGTTGGGACCCTATACTTAATACTACATACCTAACAACAAATGGTTGGCCCCCCATGATTAGAAGTTGCCACCCCAACGGCCTCCCACTTGCCAAATCCTGGAGCTGCCACTGAGGTAGAATGGTTTTGATGATTGAAGTGAGCTATATGTGAGTGCTATTATCTTATATTGGATACATTCAGTTATTTTAAGCAAGTGTAACGATTCTGTGTGAAATATGGTAGAATTTTGGTGACTTAGTGACAGCGCGAGCCTGTGAATTTGAATTAACTGTAATTTATTGATGGAGGCTTTGGGAAGCTAGGCTACAGTCAGTGGCGTCGCGCAACAATTTTTTAGGGGATGACTCCTGACGCCGGGGGTAATTGAACGAGAATTGTAAAATAAGCAGTGGCGGCTCCACCGGGAGGGGGCAGGGGGGGCCCGTGCCCCCCTATTGAGAGCTTGGCCCCCCCAGTGCCCCCCCCCCCAGTTGGGACCCTATACTTAATGCTACACACATTAAACAACATATGGTTGGCCCCCCATGATTAGAAGTTGCCACCCCAACGGCCCCCCACTTGCCAAATCCTAGAGCCGCCACTGAAAATAAGTTATTCCACCGCCCACGTAAACATAAATGGCATAGACTGTAGACATAGACATTAATAGAAGTTAATGGGTAAAACTTAACGCAAACGCAACAATAATTATATATATATATATATATATATATATAAACGAAAATTTTGAATTTTTGTAGACGCCATACTTTTTTAAATTTTTGGGGGGATGCACGGGCATCCCCTGGCTTCCATTACGCGACGCCAATGGCTACAGTAGAGGGAGCTACAGTAATCTAATTTGGAGTGGAATATTGAGGTGGCGATTGTAGATGCAGTTTTGGTATCGAGGCCAGGACGTAAGCGACGAAGGTCACAAATATGGGCATAGCGAGCTTTTGAAAGTTTAGAGACTTGCGACACGCAGGAAATTTAGCTAAAATTTACGCAGAATTTACTGTCAAATTAATGAAAATTCACAGAAAAAATCTTACGTTTACTTTCGATTACAATAAATTTTTGTCAGACGCGAATTTAACATTGAAACGAAAGAACATTCGGCGCCATCGATACCAGCGCGTGACCAATTATGTAGCGCACGATGAAACACATGGCTAGAATTATTTGGGCTAGTCAGTGGCGGCGCCGTAGCGAGAATATTTGGAGCCAGGGATAAGGGGCTGTCCATTAATTATGTCAACAATTTTTGGGCAATTTTTGATCCCCTCCCCTTGTCAACAACTGTCAACTTTCAGTTACCCCATAATTACGTCAAAAACTTTTGACCCCCCCCCCCAAGATCAATGACAGGTCCCAATAACAAGGTTATTATTTTTGCGGTGATGACCATTTTTTCCCTTTTTTGCTCGTCGAGTGTCAAAATGTTATGACCTTGTTTGCCATGCTTTTTCCATTGTAATAAGTAGTATTCCATGAAATTTCCTAGTTTTTGATTATTTGTTCAAAGTGAAATTGTTGCCGTCAAGCGTCAACTTCTCTTGACCCTTCCCTTGTCAACAACTGTCAAACTTTTTAAAACCCCCTCCCCTAAGTTGTTGACGTAATTAATGGACAGCCCATATAAGGTATACATGTTTCGCCCCAAAATTGTTTGAAAACTTTTTGCTTTTCAGACTTTTCACCACAAACCTCGAGTAGCAAAAGAGTAAATGTAATTAGCATTGCTGGTAATTTTTGCCTGTCATACATACTGGCAATGCCTTCGGCGGGCGTTTTAAACTTCTTAGCTGTAAAACTACCGTCGCGGATAAAATCATAAAACCAAGGTATGGATTCTGGTGCCCTCAAGACGGCGCCCGGGGCAGCTTGACCCTGCCCCATCAGAAATTTTTGATAGGGCCAGCCGGGCCTGATAAATTTTGGGTCAATTTCAGAATTACGCAATGGGGCCGTCCATAAATGACGTCACTCGATTTTTGCAGTTTTTTTTATTACCCCCCTTCGTCACACGGCGTCACAAAAGGTCAGACCCCCATAGAATAAAGACGTCACAACGCGTTGACCCCCTCGTCTTCCAAAAAAGGTTGCAAACAAAAATTGTCATCCTCATTTTCCCATCCTCATTTTTTTCCTTCTAAATGTGCTGAGAAGCAAAAAAGTTACACATAGGAAACATTATTTTTATGACGGCACATTTGTGGGAACCCCCCTCCTTTGTCACAAGTCGTCACAAATGTTTGAACCCATCCCCGTAGGTGCGTGACGTCATTTATGGACGGCCCCGACGCATACGAGCAATCGATTCCAATTAAACTGATCCCCGTGTCTATTTTTAAAAATATGCCACAGCTCAGAGGTGAGGGTTTTCGCCCTACTACATGAACTGTCCAGTGACACCAGTCACACTCGAGGCAGACAAGTCCTCAGCATAAAGCAAGGCAAATATCGGAGAACCTTTAACCGGCGCCAAAAACAAATAGGCAGACAAGTAGGGACACAAAGGCAATAGGCAACAGTGACTGCGTGGGCTCACCCGCAGTCTACTGCCTACTGGTGATTCTGGCTTGCCTTCGGTTTTCTATTTGAAGGGCCTCTGAGCGAAGGGATCGCCCACTGCCACTTGCTAGGCCGGGGCCTGGTGGGCTCTGGCCTCTGGGTCGGCGCTGCAGCCCTTGGGCCAGTTTGGCCTCAGGGCCGTCTCTGCAGTCGGGCGAGAGAAAGGTGTGCTTAATGCTGTTGTGCATAAATTTACAAAGGTTCATGAGGAGGCGGAGGAGGCGGAGGAGGAGGGAGCGGTCTCTCTTGAAGTTTTGAAGGTTCCTTGGAATCGTTCGTCGAATGTTGTTCGCTGAAGTTGCGAGGGAATTTGAGAGGAGAAGATTTCGACGGAGATATTCGACGTTTTCCTCGTTAAATGTCGCATTTGGAGGCGGAGATCGGCGCCATGGAGCGTGAATCGCGTCAGTTGACCGATCTATTTCACTGCATCGTCAACGACATGAAGGTAACTGTCAACTGGTCAACATTAAAATTAGACTGGCCAACCTCAATGCCTAAACACCACGTTAAATCACCCCAAAATCACTATTCAAAAGTCTTCGCAACTCATTGTTAAAATTACGCAGAGGCAGAACTGAAACTGCAAGAGAACCTTTTCTTTTGCCAGGTCTTCATAATTGTCAGAGATCTTCCAATTGACAGCACTTTCCAATCTTGACCTAAAACTCTTCCCTTCCAAATGGCTTTTCCTCCAATGCCTGCCTTACTGTTTTCCACTGACGGATATTTGCATTGACCTATTGTGGTTTGGATTTGGAGTACCATCGATGGGTCGAGTACATCAAACTGTTATAAATGGTGCTATAGAAGTGCATAATAATAATAATAATAATAATAATAATAATTATTATTATTATTATTATTATTAGTTATATCATAGCATGAGTTCAGTGGCGTCATTTCACACTTTTCTTTGGGGGGGGGGCGAGAAATTTTTTTAAATTTTTCTTTTAAATTTTTTTCAATTTTTAGACTTGACGAGTTTCCGAAAAAGCGAAAAAGTTGATGACCTTTTTTTTGCTCGTCAGTGCTTTTTTACGATTAGTTACTTCGGGTTCTTCCACACATTAAGCACAAGTTTCCAAAGTTTCCAATAATAAAGTTGACGACTTTTTTTGCTTTTTTGCTTATCATCCCTTTTTTACGGTTAGTGACTTTCGGGGCTGCTGGCCTTTTTTGCCCCCCCCCCAAATGCAAATGACGTCCCTGTTTTGTTTTGTTTTTTGTTGCACATTAATACATTATAAATTAATATTTTCATTTCCTTGGGGGGCCACGGCCCCCCCCCCCTCCAGCCCCCCAAATGACGCCTCTGCATGAGTTGTCATAGATTGAATTAATCAGCAGTCATTGCTATTCCTTCCTAACACCAGAAATGCTGTCTATTGTAGACCTGCCAATTCTCAAATTCCCATCTAAAGTAGAAATCCATTTCTAAGAATAACGTTTGCCCTGCAGTCATCTGCATTGTTTCTGAGCTCTTAACAAGAGCAGCAGGATCCCTTTCGAACGTCACGTGACAGAGATTGTCTTTGCGTACTTTCATGCTGGAAGACTTTGCACATTCGCCAGAAATGACGCAAAGCCAGTTTAGGCATCAGGCTTCATACCAGACCCTGCTTCGCTAGCAAAGACTTGTGGCATTTGTCCTGAAACTCTTAGCCTTTGATGCTTTGATGCATCTTGAAATTCATGATCTGCATTACCCTTGGCAATGAAACTGCTTTAATATTGGTGCCACTCAGTGGCGTAATGAGGGGGGAGCGGGGGCGCTTTTCAGACAGCCCCCGGGCCCCGGGAGAAGGGGGCCCCCGAAAAGTGGTTACATTTTACTACTATTGCAATACTATTACACTACTACACTATTGATGACCTTTTTTGCTTGTCAGGGCATTGAGGAGGATTAAAGTAGTAAAGTATACGGATTACCTTTTTTTGCTTGTCAAGATTTTTGGAGAGACAAACCACTAGGGACCCCCGGGTCCCCAAAAGTCACGCTACATCACTGTTGCCACTTCTCAATGCTTCACGTAAAATCAGGCTGTTAGGCCTACAAGTTCATAAGAAGAGGTATTTTGTTATGAACTGCCAAAAACCAGTAATGCAGGAGTGCACAAACTTTTTTGACAGAGTGTTAGTTGAAGTTTGCTGCAGGTGCATTGTAGAAGAAATTCTGTGCAGGTGTAGCAAACAGAAGTAGAGAAGTGAAGGGTTGATTTTTTGGTAAACTGGATTCAATACTAAACCTCATCACATCAAAAAAATACATTGTAACAGAGATATGGCTACACGTCTTTTGGACCAAAATGTGGTAAAATTATGTTCACATTTTTAGGGGCGGGGCCAGAGTATTTGCCGCCCTAGGTGAACATGTCAAACTGAACCCCCCTGCCCATGACAACTAATTATTTAATTGATGATAAATTTCATGAGGAATGCTATGCCGTCATTTGTTTTAATACTGATTTATATTTAATGGAATCTATACATGTTTAATACTATATAATGTAATTTCAAAGCTTTATTGTTCGCGCTTTTGCTTTAGCAAATGTAGAAACGAGTTCCATCAGTTCACTGTCTCTAGCGATGTCATGTTCAATTGACAGAGTAACTAGTCCAACAAGTATTTCTTGTTGCATGGACGTTTGCAAATATGTTTTAATCAGTTTGAGCTTCAAGCTTCACTCACCGTCACCACTAGCCACAGAAACTGGAAGCGTCAAGAGGATTCGCAGAGCTATAACAGTGCTAGGGACACTAAAAGAGTTGATCCTGTGGAGATGTATACCTTGCAACTCCTCTTGAAAAGGCTTTCAGTTCACTGCCTTAGATCAACTGAATCTATATCTTTGGAGTCTCCAGGTCGCAAAGTTTTCTCAAGATTCAGACAATGGTCCATTAATTCCCTGCTGGTTTTATTCTGCAAACTGTGATCTGGTTTCCCCATCCCCATGTCCAGGCGGGTCCGTAGAACACAAATTAACATAGAATATTATAATGAATGAGCGTTCGTCAGTCCATAGCAAGATTATGTAGCTCTGAGTAAATTATGTGATAATCTTTGCAGTATATAACTGAAACGGGCTGTAGACCTATTGTTTCACAATTTAAATTAATTCCATGTTTACATGTCAGCGTCACTCTATCAGTCTATTGTCTATCGAAAACAATTATCTCATCCTTTCATTACTAAAGGGTCGACAGTTCTTGGTTCTTGTGCCTTCTCAGTGGCCGCCCCGAAACTCTGGAACTCATTGCCTCAACCTTATGTGTGCATTTTACATTCATTACAGATTTTTAGAACAAAATTAAAAACCCATCTTTTTTGGCCTGGCTTATCCACCACCATAGACTGTCACCTGTTTGTCCGGCCGAATACCCTGGATTTCACCTGGATCTTGAATTATTTGGATTTTGGTGTGCCACCGGTTGATGCTACTGTGCATTATGAAGTGGTGCTATAGAAGTTTAAGACTAGATTAGATTAGAGCTGTAGGCATTAGACGATTATCGAAGTCAGTTGTGGAAATGTTCTAACAAACTATTGCTTTGTTTCTTTTGTGTAGGGGAGTACAGTTATTTGGGAAGACTTCAGCACTAAGGCTGCCAAACTTCATGTTGCACTCAGGTATTTCTGGAAATTTGTCAGATGATGAAACTGATGTTTATGTGTAATGATTGGTATCCTGTAATTCCTCTTCTCATGTCTTCAGATCTAAGCTTAAATCCTTCCTTTCTCTAAAATAATTTCTTCCATAGCTCTAACAACCTAGCCTCACTGCCCTCTGGATATGTTGACCATTGTCTGACTGATCATTCACCTAAGTTCCCATAGCTATTTTAAAATAGGCTATGTGCCTAGGAATAAGCAGCTAATGTTGTGCCACTTTCTACAGCACTATATAAATCTACAGGATTTTGCTTACTTACTTATGCTGTGAAATGTTACTATTGAAATTTGAGAGGCAGGCATAGAGCACTGAGGATTTGGTTTCAAGACAGATTTTCTTGAAGTCAGAGCCGTAAAGTTGATTCAAAAACATCTAACTTCTGTAATTGTGCACTTCCATTTGTGACTCCACTTACTCTAGATTTTGCTTTAACCCTTTTACTGTGTATTTAACTGTAACTCTATGTAAAATGGGCGGATACATTCGGGATTCCCGGGAAAGGGCTTTTAAGCATATAAACATTTAATTGTTTTTGTCTTTGTGTCTGTCTTGAGATTTAGTGTTTTAATCACATTTCCATTCTGATATACAGTTCTATAATCGGGCATTTTGTGTTTTTTGGGTCGTATTTAGTTCTAGTCTAATTAATTTTCTTATAATATCACCCACAAGTTAACTACTGTTGAAGATAATAATGAAGAGAATGGGAGCATATTTGGAGTGAGAAGTGGCAGTTGAACAGACAGGCCCACCAAGAGGAGGACAGGGGAAATGCACCGGGACCCAGTGATCTGTATGGGGCCCGGGCGGGGATTTGGTTAGGGTTTGGGCTAGGACTGGGGTTAGATGGGGACCCATGAAAGGCATTGCTTGCTGATGCTGACAAGCAAAAAAAAGGTCGTCACCAGATTTTAAACTTTCTAGGGGCCCCGCGGGTGCTCTGCACAGGGGCCCAAAATTTCTCTCAGCAGCCCTGTGAACAGACAGGATTCACAAGAAGTTGAGGAACCAGGGATCGTGTATAAAACATACGGTGGATGATGGAAACATCTAGGGAATGTCAAAAGAAGCTGCTGGCTCACCGATTGCTGTAAGGCCTTTGATTGTGTCAACCATAGAACTTTATGGACATATGAACAGCCATGACACATAATGCTGTAGGAATGCCATAACACCGATAAAAAAGCCTATATGATGATAGCAATAAGAACAGAATATGGATATACCGAATGGGACAAGACAGGACAGGGAGTGAGACAGGGAGGCATACTGTCACCATACCTATTCATTCTCTATACAGAAATTATCATGCGTGACGCTTTGAATGGTCTGAATGTGGGAGTAAGAATAGGAGGAAGAATAGTTAATAGCATAAGAAATGCGGATGATGCAACACTCTGTTCAGAAACTGATTTATGACTTTTGCTGCAAAGAGTTCCGAAAGAAAGTAGAATAGACCACAGTGATGGCAACCAATGATATTGAAAGTTCCAACATAGGAGATAGAATAGTTAAAATTTTAGCTCCTTTACTATTCTGGTATCTCTTATGTGTAAGGATGGAAATTAGCAATAATGAAATGAGAAAAAACATAATGATGGAGAGAAAGATTCAATGGATAAAACAGGCACTGTGAAGAGAATTATACTCTTTATATAATTAAGAGCAAGACGGATTATTATTCATGGAGTTTAGCCGTCTCCACTGATAGTCACCAGTTCGATCTGTCCTAATCTCACCTCGAGGCAGCGGAGAGTCCAGAGTTTCGGATGGCTTCAGAACGCAACCACAGGCACGGTTGGAGGACTCCTTGATGACTGTCTCCAGATGCTCGGTGAGCTTCGGTATGAGTGGTTGACTGGAACCTTTTGCAGATAACTCCTCAGCAGTTACCTTTTTTCATGGAGTTGGATTGCTAGTGTGACGTCCAACACTGAAGAGGCTGGGGGGGGGATACAGTTGTGTTGTCGGTCGTGGGCGTTTGCCGGTCGGCGTTGGATGTAGGACGCCGCCATATTCTGAACGACATGGAAGAGTTGCTGTGTTTGAGACTGGGGATCATGTCAGCTGAATACTTGCTCTACATTGTCACCATTCACCAGAGAGACAGAGTCATCTGGCGGTGCACGTACTGACTGAGAGTACGTTGGTGCCATTTTAGGTCGAGGGGGTCACGCAGTAGCAAGTACACCCAACCGTCCTCCATTTTCGTCCAGCCCAGAATAATCTTGCAACATACGTGCAATTGTTTGAAAGAATGGGGAGCAGCCGACAGAACGACTCGCGTCGATCGAGCGGCCACAGTTGTTTGTTTTAAGGCTTCAATTTAGCAAAATCTCAGAGACAACTGAGAATCATTTCTTAATGGCAGGTGCGCATAAGGCTGCCAGTAGTCAGCGCATGTGCAGAAGTAGAGGAAGACCAACAGACTCGAGTCGTTCCTGTAGAGACACCAGTGCATATATATATATATATATATATATATATATATATATATATATATAATGCCTTGTGAGTGTTTGGCATACACATGAGCTTGTCAACTGTGTTTGGTTGTTCTTTTTACTCTTATTCTTTGGTTTCTTTTTGAATTTGTTTTTAAATGTCTGTGTTGCCAATTCTTGTTTTGGTGAAATGTTTAAAGAATCTAAGCAGTTTTTAGTTTCATGTGTTGACATTTGAGAGTGAGACCAACGAGGGAAATAATGAAATCAATGAGGGGAGATTTTTTAGTGCTATGTGTCGAGTGGACCAGAGAGGGTAAGTCAGTAGGCAGCAACCAGAAAATTCTGACTCTCCCATCTTCCCCCCACAACTTCTATGCTGGTTTTGAGCTGTAAATTTAGTGAATGATGCTGAATTCTGTCAATTGCTTGGAAGTTGAAAATTGCAGTGAGCTGCAAAAGTGGATAAAAATAGCTGAAATGGTCGAGTGATTGTGCGTCTCATGATTAGAATCATACGTAGGGTAGTTTGATCGATGTTCTCTTAGAACTTGAAGATTTGTTCTGTTATTGTCGAGTTGCACGTGGCCATCTTTGTTACAATCAGAATTACTGGTAAAGATGAAACAGTAAAAACAAAACAAACAAAAGAATGAACAGATGATTGTTTAGTTTTCTCAAATGTCATCTGAAATGCAGCATTTAATCTATTTGGTGGCGTACAGCAATTGAGATGGTACTTCGCGTTTATGATGACGTTATTTGTCCAAACAGGAACTTTCATCCATTGCTGAGTTTTAGGTTTTGCCTTTTCATCTGTGATGTCAGCGCCTGTTGGGTGGGCTTTCATATATGACAAATAATTTTCTTGCGTCAAACAATTTGAATGGAGAATGTGTAATTCATGAAGTGTTTAATTGAAAGAGAACAGAGGAAACTGTTTGGTGAAAATTGTGCCTTTTTCATCTCTTTTGTGACTTTTATTTTCTCGTCAAGCAGTGAAAAGTGTTTCGATCCAGAGACCTTCGTCTGTTGTGTATATTGTCGTATGTCTTCTGTTTTCACGCTTTCGTTGAAATCTGTTGTCTTGATGTTTTTGCAAATGTCTGTCTCTGTCTTGGTACCCGATGTCTCGGTTACATTGCTTCTTGATTTGATCAAAGTCCTTCTTTGTTTATTGTGTAGCGTTGACTTGTGGCATCCATTTGACCTCTTGTGATGCTTGTAAGAAGATTTCAAAGAAAGATAACTGACAATTGTAGAAGGAAGAAAACTAACATTTGGCAGAAAAGCCTGAAAACGTTTTCTGACTAGACAGTGCCACTAATGAGTTGGCAGAGAGCAATTATGATGATGATGATGATGATGATGATGATGATGATGATGATGATGATGATGATGATGATGATGATGAATATTTGTAAGAAGTTGCCTGATGCAGAGTTTATGCTGTTTTAGGTCTACAATTGTTGTTATAACTCCGTTTCTCGACGCTTTCCAAAAAGTTGCCGATCTGGCAAATGGTTCCAGAGGTAAGTCGGTTGCAGTTACTGCGTTCTGTGGCTTCAAAGCAGACTGTTCTCGGCCGATAAGAATTTGGCATTTGGGGGGTTAAGTGCTTCGTGTTTATTTTCAAATATGACATCAACTGATTGAAAATTAGGCAGATGAGTTTCAATTGTTTCTTTGGAATTCCTATTGTGGTTGTTAGATGGGCCATTTGAGATGCGAAATAACAACTCAGAGATAAGATTACAATTGTTATTTTGCAACTTGAGATTCCCAGTTTTTAAGAGAGAGCCAAACCCGAAAGAGAACTAACTATACAATTAACTTCCTACTACACTGCAGCCATCTAGTGACACAAGACAACTAAAAATAAGTAAGAGAGACCATCATACAACTTAGTTGCTTCTGTTGGACGGTGTGCAATGTTAGAGTGAATTCTTTTCTAAAAATGTCGTCATTTGCAATGAATTGAAGGAGCATTTGAGGATATTTCTCACCTTCTGATGTGTTTGTGTGTCTCTGTTCAGGCGCCACTAAAGACATCGGTGTCGCTCTCACTCGTCTGTGTGTCAGGCACAGAAGCATCGACACGAAACTCAGGGCGTTTGCGGCGTAAGCATCGCCAACATTCAACTCAACGCTGTTACACTCCTTTAGTAGACGCACAAATGGATTCTTCTTCAGATTTCACATCTGTTTATTATTATTATTTCGCACTGTTGCTCACGTGCATTTCTAGACACATGTTAATTCTAGTCACAGTTTATGACTGTTACTTGCACTTCAATGTCATGTTTCTATTAACCTGCTTTTTGGTGTCACCAGTGGCATAGCCAGGATTTCCAAAAGGAGGGTTTTGGATTTTGTTTTTTGGTCACGACCAACATCAACTTTTGAAAAATCTTGACAAGCAAAAAAACATTATCATCTCCAATTTGTTTCTGACAAGCAAAAAATAGTCCTCGCCTTTTAAAACCCGTTACATTACACAATTCTACATAATATACCCACCAAGGGGGGTTTTGACCCCAAAAATCGCACCAAAAAATTAATGCATGGAAACTCGTTTAAAATATTTCTTTTTCGTCAGCCAAGGGGGTTTTAACCCCCAAAACCCCTCTTGGCTGCGCCACTGGGTGTCACAAACTCAAATATGCAGAAACTCCAAAGAGTACAAAATTCTTTAGCTATACTCATATCCAGAACTCCCAGATTTGAACATATATTCCCAGGTAGACAATCCCTATATTGGCTTTCTATCAAACACCGAATTAATTATAAAATTGTCTTTTAGTATTTAAAGCCATATTATATAATGAACCCTATTACCTTAAGATGTGACTTATCCCTTGGCCTGCTAATCACTCCACTAGGTATTCGGCAGGACTTTCATTTGTTGTTCCTTATTCTTGCACCGTCATTGGCACTAGTTGTTTCTCAGTGTGCGCCCCTAAGTTCTGGAATTCATTACCAATATCACTTCGTAAAACCAACAATTTATCATCTTCAGATCTGGTCTTAAAACATACCTGTTTGACTTGGCTTATCCCCCTTAGATTGCTCCCCCGCTGTTCTGACTGATCTTACCGATTGACCTGACCGGGCTCTAATTCTATTTGGATTTGGTGCGTCATCGGCTGATGCCCTGGGCATTATGATAGTGGCGCCATTGAAGTTTATTGATTGATTTATTTGATTGATTGATTGATTGATTGATTGATTGATTGATTGATTGCACCTTTAAAAACCTTCTGCTGACTCTCTCATTACTGGTACTTTCTCAGCCATTCAGTTATAGAAGTTCAGATGGTTATAAATATAATATTTAGCCGTGTGTGTGTGTGTGTGTGTGTGTGTGTGTGTGTGTGTGTGATTTTCATAAGTCCTTTGGAATGAAACACTGCAGAGGAGAATAGAAACACAGCAACATATTATTTTGATGCTGTGTTTCTGAGATATCATCTAATGGTGATATCATGTCAGCAGGTTGTCTTTCACATGTTCTGTAATGCTCCTCTCTGTCTCTTGTCTGTCTGTCTCTCTCACTCTCTCTCTCACTCTTTCTCTCTCTCATGGCCTGGCCTAGCATGTCTTTAATGCAGATGACTTACAAATGTACAGACGTTGGGACCATTCTTCAGCTGCAGCTGTTCTTGGTATAATTCATTTTCTTTGGGACTGAATGCTCTCCAGACTCAAATTGACTCAAAATTGACTCATTGTGGCTCATTCCGTGGCATCTGCTGCCTCGGTGTCTCACTTGCACTTTGTGTCACTGAATTGACTTTAGGGAGGTTTCCATCTGCTGCACTTTGAAGATGATATCTCCTGTTTGCCTTGTCGTTGAGTGTTTAGATGTTCTTGAGTTTAGGTTAAGTGGAGTTCTGAGTATGCTTCAGTACTCAAGGTACTCAGAACTTCTATTGGCTCTGGCTGATGATTTTAGCTATTTTTTCACAATATCAAAATAAATGACAGTTTTTTGAGGTTTGAGAAAGTGAAGAAAATGAGATTGTTAGTTTGGTTTTGAGTTTTGGATGAGAGGAGGCGCGTGTAACCGGTGCGATGTCTGACGCAGAAGAGTGCTCTTTGTGTGTTTGTGTCACTCGTTGCACTTGTGTTGGGGCATCCTGTGGCACCCTCTTGTGCTGGATTTACGAGTTGGAATTCCTCTCAGTGATGGTGGCATTGCTGTTTTCATTTCAGGGCGATAACTGACACTGTGGTCGAACCTCTGCAGATGAGACTGGAAGAATGGAAGAAGACAACCGCTCAGATGGATCGAGATCATTCCAAAGGTCAGAGGCCAACTGTTTGCTTAGTCATCATTGTGCCATGAGTCGACTTCGAGAAACACTTCTTCTGTGTTTCACGGATTATTTGCTGCTGTTGCTATGAGACGACTTCTGAGAATGACGTCATTATATGACCTCAGTTGCCATGACAATGAGTTCGTAGGATTTGAACTGGAAATATGTGAACTCTGCTGAGCAGTCATCTTTGATTGAGTCCTTTTGAGTTGTGAACATCAGCAACTGACTCAGAAGAGTGGTTACTTGGTTACTCCAACTCTTGTCTATGAAATAGATTCCCAAAGCAAAGAACTTATTAGTGAGGTCCTACTTAACCCCTTTTATGCCCATTTATTTGTAATATGGACGAGTTAACTTGGGCAACCGTTAAAGCGGTTAAATAAAGTAACTCTTTTGGTTGTAAATTTGGAAGTTCTTGCAGCTCATAAACTACATATAAACACACTAAAAACAAAAATCATGGTAATAACAGAGAGCAGAAATCCTCCTAGATTCACCATAACGGTTGATGGAGGAACAGAACTGGAACAGGTTACACAATTCTGCTACCTTGGGAGCCTAATAACAGAAGATGCCAGATGCCAGGAGGAGATAAAGAGAAGAATAGCGATGGGAATAGCAGGCATTTTTAGACAGAGGGCAACTGGTAAGAGGAAGGCCAAATATGGAACTAAAGAAGAGACTGATAAAAACGTTGATTTGGAGTGACGCTTTATACGCCTCAGAAACCTGGACTCTTAAGGAAAAGAACATTAAAAGCTGGAAGCATTCAGAATCTGGCTATGGAGGAGGAGGGAAAAAAATCAAGTGGACAGACAAGAAATCAAACAAAGAGGCATTACAGATGGTGGGAGAACAAAGATCACTGATTAACACAATCAAAAGAAGACAGAGGAACTGCATTGGACAATGCTAAGAGGAGAAACATTGCTTAGAACAGTAACTGAAGGAAGTATATCAGGAAGAAAGACAAAAGGAAGACCAAGGAGAATGCTATTGAACAGGATGATGTGTCACAAAACCTATGCAGAAGTCAAAGAAGAGGCAAGATGCAGAGAGGAATGGAAACAAAGGAACCCTCTGATGATGATGATGACGATGATGATGATGATGATCGTAGTTTGACAGTTTGCTGCCACTGTTATTGTTTGTTTAAGTGCTCCCGTTTTTAGAATGTCCGTTGTTTGTTAGATGGTTAATTGTTAGCGGCTGTCTTCTGAAACTGGCTTTGAGTCTGTCAATGTCTTTTGAGACTGATGATGACTGATATGTCGTCTGATTGTGTCTTATATTTGACGCAGTGGATGTCGTTCTGTGGCAATTGTCACATTATTCTGAGTTTCCTTCCAATTGGTTGAACTGTAAAAGTTTTAGACTGCTTTAGACAGAAGAAGCTGTGACCTATAATTAGAGCATACACACAGGTGTGCTGTTTACTCTTTGCTCCATATAAAGGTTGAATATTTTATATAATGTAATGTAGCAGAATATTTACATAGCAACTGCTTCAGAGAATCACTTAAGTGCTACAACTGCAATTACCAAATGTTAACAAAGAGATGAGTTTTCAAGAAATTTCACCATAAACTACTACACGTGGACAGACTGCTAGTTGCACTAATGCTTTTAGCATTTGTGGGATGCTAGTCAAACAAGTACTACCGGTACTAGCCTACTAGTACTTGATAATTGTATGGTGTGTTTGGTATCATGGGCGTAAAACACGGGGGGACGGCAAGGGACGGTCCCCCGAATAATTAGTTGGCGGGGGACAGAGTATCAATTATCCCCCTAATGTTTTGGGCTATATGGTAAAAAATTCTATCCTACCCTATGATGTTGATGCCAGAATTACGCCACATCCGCATTCTCTCATTTCGGATGTCCTTTTTTTGCTTGTCAGGGTATTTGGAGAGGGAAAAATATAAAAATATCAGGATGACCTTCTTTTTTGCTTGTCAAGACGTATTTCATGGGCAATTTAAAGTCCCCATCATAATATGCAATATCCCCCATAATGGAGGAGGGGATTTTTATATTTCTGGGGTCAACGTTTAAAAAGTTATTCTATCCCCCCAATGTTGACGTCAGGTTTACACCCTGAGTGTACATACAGTGTACATGCAAAATAGTCCTAGACCAGACAATGCATGGGCTACTTGGTTATTATTGTATTTCATGGACGATTTAAAGTCCCCACCATACTATTCAATATCCCCCCCCAAATGGGGGGGATATTGCATAGTATGGTGTTTCAGTTGAAGAAGCAGTTTTTGCTTATACGTATTTAGACAGTGGATATGTTCAGCATATTGTCTATGTAACTGCCAACCAACCAGGCCCCTTCCCCTCTCTTCCCCTTCCTGCACTACCAACTCACTGCACTTCGGTGTCGCAGTTTTACCATTGCGCTGTTGTTAACTTGCAGTTTACTACCACCAATTTTTCTCCCACCATCACCTATTTATCTGCATCAAAACTCATTTGAACATCACTCTCAGATCATAAATCATTGGTAATTCAGTGCGTACACTGTGAGCCAATAAAAACCAAGCCATTTTTATTTTGGCAATAATATTTGGTCAAATTTTTACCAAGCTTGGTAAAACTCGGCAGCGATGTAGATGAGGAAATATCCAACACATTTGTGCACAGGTTGCTCACAACATGTTTCATTTGTAGTAACCGTATTTAAAAAAACAAAGCACCACATAATTATGCATTTACATGGTATACATTGGGACCAGTGACCATAGTGAGCGGATGACAAGAAGCATCTCCTGAAGCAGCAGCCGCAAGTTGTGGCAGTAGACGTTGTTCTCTTTGATATCCGTTCTCACTGAAGATAAGACTGATGCAACCAGACAAATTTCGGTACAACAATGGAAACCATTGCTGACTTCCTGAACGTTGGGCGCATCTGAAGCAGTTTCTCGTCTGTAATGTCGCGTTTCTTGACTTCAATCGGATTGGAGACTAAATTTGGTCATTTTGTAGGTTAACTGGTGGTACCACTGTGAAGAATTCTGTCGCATACCGTAGATCTGAATTTAAGGTGCCTGAAGAAGTGCTGTGCGCATGAGTTGAGTGCAGCCAATTGCCTATATAGCTCATCTCACGTGACCAAAGCAGAAGTTGACTTTATCTTCTTCGCTGATGAGAGGGTCAGGTCTTTACACGATGTGTTGCCACAGGAGATGCTTCCTGCCATCTGCTTACTGTGGTCTCTGCTGCCAAATTTATATCAAGTAAATTAATAATTATGTGGTGCTTTCTTTCACGACATACAGTTGAGACAAATAAAAATGTGGTGAGCAACCTGTGCACAGATGTGTTGGATATTCCCTCATCTACTTTGCTACTGAGTTTTATCAAAATTTGACAAAGTTATTGCCAAAATAAAAGAGGCTGGTTTTTATTGGCTCACAGTGTAGAGTTAAACACTATGTTTTGTTAGATAAAAAGTTGACAGTTGGAGGAGAGAATGACAACATGGATCTTGTCTCTCCACTTAGTATCTCCTTCGTATCATTGATATTTGAAAAACTGCACACTCAAAGACCTTTATTTCTATAACTATTCATTAGATGTTGTTTTGTAGCAGCATTCATTTTATGTCTTGACACTAATAAGCAATTGATTTGATTGATTGATTGATTGATTGATTGATTGATTGATTGCTTGATTGATTGATTGATTGATTGATGATAAGTGTCTCTATCTGTGGTCGTTCTCCCTTAAGGCAGAATTAATTTCTTTCAGAATACAAAAAAATTCAGCATGAAATAAAGAAGGCGTCGTCCGACACGATACGTCTGCAGAAGCGAATGAAGAAAGGTAGGCAGAGACTGACACAGATTTTTCTCTAACTGTGTAATGTATTGATATTGGGAGCAATGGTCAGGAATTCAGGGAGTCTGATTTTAAAATTCAGTAGAATTCAGGAATACAGTGACTTTGGTTACCGGTACTCTGCTTTTGGGATGGTAGGTATAAAGGTAACTCCATAAATCAATGCGGGTCCGTCAGAGAACCGAAGGATTAGCGCCTTCAGTTATACATGGCAACAGCTGAATGAGGGCGGATTGCCAGCCTTTCCCTTGCCGCATTTCCTTAAAGTAAAAGTAACGTTTTCCCATGTCAGAATTCGAGCATTGGGGCCGGTGCTGATCTCCGGTCTCCAAGGCATACAGCGACGCAGGTGGCATATGCCATTAACCTAGAGTAGGTTGCCAGCCAAACATCTAGGCCTGCGCTTTACTTCACAGTGAACGCTGCTCCTCAATTTTGATGTAATAACCGCCCTCTAGTGAGTAAGGCTGAGTCAACTTTAGGGGCTCCTGCTGGAGTTGAACCCGCAACCTTCTGCTTCATCATTCAACGTTGTTACCACTCTGCTATCTTCCTGCCCCACCTTTCCTTCCACCGGGTTAACACCCGATGTACTCATTCACAGCTGAGTTAACTGGGGGCGCTTGGGACAAAGACAACCGAAAAGTTTCTGCCACAACTGGGAGTTGAACCACAGACCTCAGGAGTGGCAGACCAGTGTGCTATCCACTGTTCCATTGCGCATTTTTGGGATGAACAAGACAAATACAGCTGTAGTATGGCACTGCCCTGATGTCTCTGCTAAACGTTTCCTTTTGATGTTGGGTGTAATTTCTCTTCGTTGTTTTGTGATTCTTGAAGGTCAGAGTGACTTGAAGCTTAGAATGGACAACGCTTTTTTGGACGTTCACAAAAAGTACGTTGAGCTCGAAGAAATCGAGCGACAAGCCGTTCGCTCAGCAATGATCGAAGAGAGGAGTAGATTCTGCTCATTTCTCTCCTTCTTGAAACCACTTATGGTAAGAAGCACCACCACAACTGCTGCTGCTGCTGCTGTTATGACTTCTATGCAGATGTAACATTGAGGTGTTGCTTAATGAACATTTATTCAAAGAGAAATTGTTCCAGAAGCAGTGACAATTGGTCTATGTATAGTACTGTATGTTGAAAGCTGATAGTGACTGAAACTCTGGTTCAGCAAATTCACTGTGTCATTCATTGAGGTCAAAATTCTTCAGAATTTAAGACCAGATGTTTCTCTTAATGATGCAAATGCACCAATCATGAGGCTGCTCTGGTAGGACAATGTCTTCTACCAGTTTCACTTAGAAGCAGATGCATTGAGTATTTGGGGGAAACGTTCAAAATGCGGGAATGTTGTTCTTTTTGATTCACTTTCTGCTCTAAATTTAGGAACAAGAGATTGGGATGTTTGGAGAGTTCTCGCATCTACAAGAGATCGTGGAGCTGTTGTTGGAGCAGACGGCAGATCCGGCGTCGTTGCCGCAGTCGTGCGAACAGGTGATCTTGGACGTGAAGAAGGGTCGCGGGGAGATGCTCAAGTCCGTACGTGTCACCTGCCGTTTGACGTTCTATTTACGGCTTCTGTTACTCTTTGATGTTGTCACCTTATCCCTTGAGCGTTATCGATGTATTTTTCTTGGTTTTGTAGTCATCATCTGGGTGTGTGATGTCGTTAGGGTCTCAGGCGGGCTCCTACAGGTCGAGCACCTGTAGCATCGACAGCAGCTCCAGTGGATATTCACAGTCTCAGGGCAGCAGCTGCATCGGGGGCAGCCTCATCTCCAATTCACAGTCAACGACAGCGATAGCACAGGTGAGCAGATGCAAAGCACACCTGGCAATTCACCTTCTGTTGATATTGGCATCCAGTGGACCCTTTAAGATTCAAAGATGTCATCGTTAGCTCTTGTCGGAGGCCAGTACAACGGATGGACGGTAATCCAAGTCCTTTGGATATCCTCTTGGATGAGGAATCTGATCATGAGGATTCACCTGATCACATGTCTTGGAATTGATCTTATCGGCGACTGATGTGCCTTTGAATATTTTCATCCGAAATGATTTGATCTTAATTTAGGTCATGGGATTTCAGTTATCAGCAATTGTGTTGATCTCTATGAGTTTCCCCCGAGCCAAAGCATTTCGCCGGCTTTGCTTCGACCATTTACAGATGATTTTTTTGTTATCATGGAAAAAAACATGAATGATTTTCATATGTTTTTTTAATTGATGTGATTTCTCTTTAGCCATCATCCATTGAGTCCAACGGTAGAGACGATTCTTCATCGGAATTCTCTTCTCTTTCCCTCACTGGTTCCCACTCCACCGCTTCCCTTCATTCGTCCTCCACATTCCACCCTTTCCCTCCGGCGCCCTTGGATTCATCTGAGTTCTTGCATCGTTCTAATACCATATCGTACGGCCATTCGAGTGTGCGGCCGTTCTTCCCCACTTTCGAGTCAAAGAGTGACGTCAAGCGTGACGCTGCCATCACTTCGATCGCTCCTTGTAATTTCGCTGAGAATGATGGAAATCCCGGTGACAGAATGACACAATTGGCAGGGGCGGTTGATGACAGACGGACAGAAGACACCTGTTGCTCTCAGCCGTTGATTGACAGTTTACAAGGTCAAGGTCCAGTGGCTTGGCCGGCGGTTCCATCCTTTGTATCAACGAAGCAACCAGCTGTGCTGTCATCCGAGCTGAGTAAGAGAACGCACACATTTATTTCTCACCCTTTCTTTTTGAAGATTCGTGTGAAATTCCCAGATTATGCTAATTTCAGAGTTTTGGTCGACACTTTGAATATACAGCAGTGTTAATATTTCACAGAGTGACCAATGTATTCGTAGCATATGCCAAGTGGCCTAATGCATTGTTCAGTAGTTTGACACAGAAACCAGAGGACGGATTTTTAAAGGAAATGTACAAAACTTACAATTAGATTTCTCAAAATAAAAATTGAAGAGTACGTAAGTAAGGTCTCCGTTGATCATCGTGCTGTATTATGACCGTTTAGAACATTGTTGCCCGTTCAGCTGTTTCAGTGGAGGAAGTGAGAGGCAGAGGAGATGTCAGTCGGGTGGATTCTAGTCTCGGTCGTCCCGTGTGTCGCAGTTTCTCATTTCCAACGCAGGTAGAAATCACGAAAGTTCTTAACTGCATACAGAGAATAATATTCCAAAACTAACCAACAGATTTCTGTGGTTGAAGAAGGTTTTCTGATTGTACAAGAAGTGATTACTATGAATTCTACAGTATTTTCTCTTTGATCATTTAGACTTTATTCATTTCTTCTTCATTTGTTTACTACTCAGCTCCATATGCAGTTGATAGTTTTGAAATGTAGTTTGTGTGTGTGTGTGTGTGTGTGTGTGTGTGTGTGTTTAATGCATGTTAAGTGTGAAAATGCAGTGGAGAGGTTAATACGTGAAAGAGTTTGAAAACTAAGTGTATTGGGGTTATCATGACCCGTCAGTTGCGTGACCAACATTTGCGCGACGACATTTGCATGATGTTTGTTGATACAATACGCGCATTTGTCGGTGTGCATTTGTTGATTCTATGTTAGTGCATTTGTCGTCACGCAAATGTCGGGCGTGCAAATGTCGGGGTACCTGAGGTTATACTTGAGAGCGTGCTTTTAAAATTATGAGATGGTCGTTGTTATTTGACTAAGTTATTCCACTTATCATTGACATTATCTCCTCTCTGCTCAATCAATCCATTTATAGTTGAGCTTCTATTGAACGAAAGTTTAGCATTTGATTGCATCTGTTATGATTTCTTGCGCAAAGAACGGACATCTTTGTGGCGCAGTCAACGTCTACAAGAGCAGAGCCAACTGTTGTCGCTGTTAGTCTTTGATTGAAAATGACGGTTATTTTATTTTCTTTTAGATTGAGTCTTTAGAAAATCCAGATTCTGGTAGCTCTGTTAGACCGATGTCTGGTTTTCAACTTCCACAGCAAAATATTAGACACGGTCTGGAACCTTTGCTTTCAGTTTTGTTTAAGAGCGATCAACTTCAGAAGCTTATAAGTTAACGAAGCGGTCAACAATTTTTTTTTATCCTAATTAACAATTATAATATTACAAGTTGCATTTGAAATGTTGTTGAGCTGTACAACATCTGAAGTGTTTGTTCCCTTAATTCCGCAAGAAATGCGGAATTAATCTAGATGGAACATGGCAAGCAGATTTCCTTAAATGCACTATTTTTAAAAGTCTGAACTATGTTGTTTGCATCGATGTAAAGTTTTTGACTCTAGATGTTATTATCAGAGATGTAGTACTTGTACTTGAGTTCTACTCGAGTACAAATTTTCAGTACTTGTACTTGGATGCCAGGTACTTGTACTTGTCCTTATACTCAAAGTTTTGTACTTGTCCTTAAACTCAAAGTTTTTGGAATGCATGTACTTTAGACCCAGGTACTTGTTCTTGAAGTATTGTATTCTTGCTACATGTTTAGTTATTATCTCTTCAGCTTTTGTCTCTGTTGCTACTTGCTTCTGGATTTTGTGAATCTATTTTCTTTCTATTTGTGCTTAGTCGTGCGGATGCTGTTGGAATCATGCACGTGACATTGATTTCTGTTCCTCTTGTTGTGCATTGGAACCTTTTAATTATTCTCTTACTTACGTTTTGGGGTTTTAGCCGCTACATGGCATTTGGCTGTATTGCATATCTTGTAATTTTAGTAGTCTTTGGGTTCCAGTTCTTTATCTGCCTTGAAGTTGAAAGAAATATTATTTTAGAATCCATTGTTCAATCTTTTCTGATCCTTAGCATTGGCATGACACAAGCCTCCCTTCTGACACTCTGAATTGTCATTCATGTCATTCGGATTTTAAAGACCAAAACATGGCTGCTTGCGTTCTGTCCGCGTCTGTTTCTGACTTGGTCGTATAAGTGATGAAGAGCGAATGATGTTTTGATGAGTTTGTATTTCTTCTTTGTATTTAGTTTGATGTCATCTGTTGTTTTTCGTGATTTTTATTTCAAGGCTTCTCCGTCCAATCGCCACCAGACATTGCTGAAATAGGCAGTGACGAAACAAAGTCGATGACCCTTCCGAGGATGCCGCAGTTTAAAGTTCCTCTTGTTCCACAGCGATTTTCATCGAATATGAGTAATATTTTCATTTCCATTGAAGATCTATGAAAACTTTTTTTCGGTCATTTCAGATTCCAATTAAAAGCTAAGTTATCATGATTTTGGATTCTGAGATTTCGCTCGTACGTGAGAATGGAGAGTGACATTTGTGCAGTGACACTCCACTTGGCATCTGGAGTGATGATATCCTTTCAGATTAATTTGATGAATATAGTCTATTGTCTATCATCAGATTGTTTGCCTAATAGACAAATTCAATTGTCTGTTATATATGTCTGTTGATATACAGCAGATCTTTGCTATAATGTACTTAGGAGGTCTGTACAATTTAGTACATTATATCCGAAGTACGTTATATCCAATACCATTCAATACGATAGCGCATCATATGGGACAGTACATTGCAGTACTTTATAACCGAGTATGTGTATACGTAATGATCCTCCGTGACAAGGTCGATGACAAAGAGGTAAAACGTAGAATGAGCGTAAAGAAAGACATAATCCAAACAGTCATTAAAAAGAAACTGACTATTTGGCCAAATCTGCAGAATGAATGACAAAAGGCTGATAAAAAGGATCATGTTCGGAGTAATGGAAGGCGAAAACATCAGAGGAAGACCATGAAAATAATGGATAGACAAAAGCATTAAAGAATGGTCCAACATGAACATACTGTATATGCAGCTTACAAAACCACACAAGACAGAGACAAATGGCAGGAGGCAAACTAAAATTAATGCAACGGGTATTGCGCCCATGGAGATGAATGAATGAATGAATGAATGAATGATACGTTATAACTGAGTCTGTTATAACGAAGTTCTACTCTATGTGAATATTGGTGATGTGTGTTGAGGTGGAAGGGGTCGGCCTCCAGTGCTTCCAAAGCGCACTTCCTCAAGGCTGTGCTCTGTTCGACCATCGCTTCCATCTGCTGCCATTGCGGTCAGGTCAGGATCTGTGGAAGAACTGCCTTCAGTGACGCCGGTCAAACCAGACTCTTCCGACGATCTCCAGAGCAACAGAGATGCGACTGAGACCGAGGCAACGACAGCCGGAGAGCAGAGTGGTCGTCCCACGGCAGACGTCAACGAAAACAGATTCTCTGCCTCTTCTTCACCTGGGTTATTATTATTATCAGTTGATATTTTAATTTTGATAGTAATTCAATATGTATTCGTTCAACTGAACGCTTGAGGGCAGTCGTCTTCTAACAGAGCGATCAGTGCATCTGCCGTGTGAGGGCTCATCCATATAGTACGTATGCAAAATGACATATTTTCACCCCTCCCCCTTTGCACACCGTACATATGCAAAATCTCCTAAATTCAACCCCTCCCCTCAGTGCATATGTACTATGTGGATGGACCCCAAAGCAATCAAACAGAACAACACTTCTCCAAAGAGACAACACAGATCAGACCAAAATAAGCAGAATTTCTACGTTGTTCGGTTCATTTTGTCGCTTTTCCTACATATTTGTTTCGATCTATTATGGCTCCACTTTGTTTGTTACCTAACAGAGCCCAAGATCGCTTTAGGGGTATTTTGCTTGCATGACTTTATTTCAATGCCCAACCACACTTAGAATGATTTCTGTTCTGTTATGCTTTGTATGAATTTGCGATCGGCGTATTTCTGAATACTTCTTGTACTTTTTGTAATTTACTCAAATCTCTGGAATTAGCCCGATCATTTGCAGATCGATGATGAATACCATCCATCATTTACCATTCGTCACTAAGGGAGTGGTTGCCACCCCCTCGGTTTACTCAAAATTTTAAGAAACATGACACCCCCCTCTTAGCAGAAGGCATTACGAAAAAGGCTCTGTGATGCAAGAGTTGTCCCTTTCTCTATTAGAAGTGGTGCTATAGAAGTTTAATATTCTTATTATTATTGTATATTTGCTGCTGCAATCTTTTGTCAGGTTATCGTTTTCTCCTCGTCAGCAGGCGCCTCCATCTGACGATGCTGACGGTTTCTGTCTCGTCGGCGCTCGACAGCCGGCAGTCATTCCGTTAACGGAAGAAATAGCGGAATTTTCTGGATGTCAGATGCAGCTTCCGGTTGATGACAACAACGTCACAAAACCAGAAGATTTATCAAATGAAAATGCCGTCAAATGACGACATGACATTGAAATTACGAAACAAAGACTCTCACTTTCAAACCGCCATTTTAATTGTTATGATTAACTTTGCTTCTATCATCATTTGTGTTTTCCTGCCTTTATGTCATCATTAAAATAGGATCATTGCATTGCCAACCAATGGTATGTGTGTGTGTGTGTGTGTGTGTGTAAAAGTGTGTGTGCATATATATATATATATATATATATATATATATATATATGTGCTGTCAAATTAACGCTGTTAATGATAAAATGAAAAAATTTTCAATTAATTAAAATTGAACCTTTGGTTTTGCTGTTGAACATTGCAAAATTGTCATCGAATAAAACTATTAACAACAACGTTAGACAATTGACGTTTGAGAGTTTACATTATCATTCAACGATTGAATTGCTTTTCAGTTTACGTCCTATCACACGACTCCAAATCTCGCCTTTAGAATAAAGTAAGCTCTTGCTGACGTCATTTTTCCGACTGCATAGAACTAGTAAATTTGACAGTAACACTTTCTTTTTGTGAAGTTTGCTACCTTTGTTAATTTGTAATCTCAACTTAGCAGCCAGTTACTAAGAGTATTGTGATTGTGACTGCGAAGTGTCTGAGTCAGTTTTGTGAGCGACTGTTTTCTGTGATTGGTGACATTGCTAACAAGAAGTGGGTTTCTCTGTTTCCAACAAATGGCAACAAACTAGATTGCGTGCAAAGACAGATTTTTTGAATTCTTGCTTAATTTGAGAATGCTTACGTTTTAAGTAAAAGAAATTATGCAGCTATGAGTACTTAGTTCCGCACATTAAACGGAGATTAACAAAATTAAAGCATTTACAGTTCTTATGTATGAAAATACAGTGCATTTTTTCAGTGGGAACGCACGGGAATGGCGTTTCACACCTTCTTTTGCCAGATTTGTGTGTATATATATATATATATATATATAATATATATATCACCACAATTCATAGGGAGAAATTGTGATTCAGTACATGGTGCTTAATAAGGAAGACAAAATGCAATTGGATATTTGCTTCTTTCTAAAGAAGAAGAGATGAGACTGAATGAATGCTGTCATTTTTCAGGACTGTTGCTTGAGTTTGACTGATTTTCAATATATTCGTTGCTTCTGTTAATCGAATGTTGATCGAAGATGCTGCACTTGTAACGGCTGAATGGCGCGCCTGTCCCAGGGCTCGATTAGCCTCTGAGCACGTGTTCAGGGTCCCACAAGGGAAGGGCCACAACGATTTTATCTTTTGCTTTTTTCAATCAAATGTTTTGCCATCTAGTTTAATAAACTTATTAATCAGTCACTTTGTTCTGATCAAATTTCGATCAGAACAACTATGCCACAATGCGGTTGGATGCCTTATCTCTACTATGCATAGAAGCAGATGTGTTAGTTACATAACATTAACTTTGAGGATCGGATCATAGCTTTGCAATTTAAAAAAGTAGGAGAAAACCTTTGCAAATCTAAATGAAGTAAAATTATACAAAATTAAATATCACTTTCCATCTTATTGTAGCTTTTTAATATAAAAAAATAAATAATGTATTTCATGGTTTATTGTTTATATTTGGAGTTACATATATTTAGAGTTAGAGGCACCAAATCTTTAAAAGTGCTTGGGGAATGTGTGGGTCTTAATCCGGTCCTGGGCTGTCCGCGTGCATTGCGAGGTTAGCTGCATTGTAAGTAAGTAAGTAAAATCTTGTGAAAGTATATAGTGCTTCTCTTCCGAAAGTAGTACCGTTCTAGATGCTTGTGCTTAGTCTAGATTTGAAATAGTCATAGCCGGGTGGAGGGGGGTCAGGCAGATTCATTGCATGATGCAAAGAGTCGTCATGTATAGCTCTGTCTGTAGGCTGATTGTAGCCACCAGGGTCATAGCAATGGGGGGATATATCCAGAGTGCGATTTGTGACCTGGAGCAGTGGGAGGGGGAATATGTCAAGCTTGAGGGGATGTAGTTGTTGGGAAGTGTAGCAGTAGGGGGGATGTTGTGGTGGGGGGATGTAGCAGTAGGGGGGATGCAGTTGGACAGTGGGGATAAATCTCCCCTTCCCCCTACAAATCACGCCCTGGGTATATTGATATATATCCCCCAAATCAGTCTATATTTAATAGAGTATATATAACATTTATACCAGGTAATATGTATGATATAATAACAATATATACCTCTAAATTTATGCCCCGCCTCCCCAAATCAAATTCTTGGCTATGCCCCCGGTAGCAACTGCAAATGCTGTTATGCGGTTACTTACTTATGTTGCTTTTCTGTGTGCTTTGATTTTCTGAAAATCAGTTTTTCTCTTTAAATATGTGTTTTTTAACAGAAAGTAATCTTTAATCTCTTCGCTTTCATTTTGATGTAATCGTTTATCTCGGCGCATAGCATCTGTTCAGTTCTGAGCGTTTCTTTGTTCCTTTTATACCAGAATATTAAAGGTGTATCTTTGTATATAAAATGCAACTAGGGAGTCAGACTTTTAAAATGTAGATTTTGGACGTATTTGAGAATGTTGATGATCCACAGTCTCTCTCTGTCTCCGGTGGAAATTGTTGCGTTGCTGGTTGGAAGAATTTTTATCTTGTCATTATGAAGAATTTTTTTGCCAGTAAACAGAGCTGTGGCTCCAGAATATCGTTACTTTAGAGTGTGTTTAGAGTCATTTGGTGTGTTTAGAGTCATTTGAGTCATCTGCAGTCGGCCTAGGCCTATTGCCAATTGAGGTTGATCGGTCTACAAACTCTAAATTCAAACTGGCCTTGAAATCAAATTCAGCAGGTAAGTAGGCCTAATGTAAGGTAAAGTAATACAGTACCTTCTGAAATGTATTGAGCTTTTAGTTTTATGCTGACAGATTAAAGTCTGAGTTTGCTTTTGAAGCAAGAGTTGAATCCGTGGTTTGTCTTATGTCCTGGGATCAGTGGGAGGGGGTGTAGGCCTCTAGACCTAATGATGCTGTGGCTTATGGATGGAAGGGAACTGCTCGAAGAAGAATGTCCCTAGACTAGGACTAAATTAAAGTTCTGAGATTATGATGATGATGATGATTATGAGTAACCGTTCGTATGTTGTTCTTCCGTGCGAATGGACGGCATTTGGCCAAAGACGGCATTCGCACCAAATGGGGCCGTCCATTAATTACGTCAACAATGTTTGACCCCCTCCCGCCTTGACAACAACTGTCAACTTTCAGTGACCCCCTATAATTGTCAAAAATTTTTGACCCACCCCCAACTAAGATCAGTGACAGGTCTCCCTAAAAAGGTTTTAGAAGGTTATTATTTTTGCAGCGATGACAATTTTCCCCTTTCTTTTGTTCATAAAGTGTCATAATGTGGTGATGACCTTGTTTTTGCTTGTCATGCTTTTTTCCATTGTAATAAATAGTATTCCGTGAAATTTCCTATTTTTATCATTTGTAAAAAATGAAATTGTTGACGTCGACTTCTCTTGACCCCCTTCCCCTGTCAACAACTGTCAAACTTTTTCAACCCCTCCCCCTATTTTGTTGACGTACTTATTAATGAACAGCCCGTATGGCACGGACAGCTTCTGAGGCAGCCCACTGTCACGTCAGCGGTCATGCAACGACAACGGCCGAGCAACACTGTTCGGCGACGGTTGTGGCGTCGTCCCGGGGGACGCGGCATCAGCGGCGGCGGCAGACCCCGCGGCGGCATATACGACCGATCGCTCGCATTCTCCGTCGTCGTCGTCGTCGTCGTCGTCTGTGATTGGAGAGCGTCGCAGGCAGTTGCGTCTCGTCTGTTATTCGTCGTCTGCGTCATTAATATAGGGAACGAATTCTCAGAGGCGGCGGCGGAGCGTTTGCGCGTTTGGGGGACTTCTGCCGAGGCGCTCCGCCCGACCTCCGGCCAACTGTGCGTCGTTAGGCATTCACCTGGATTATCAATAGGCAGGTACAGTTGTCAGTCGATTGAAATACACTGTACATGCCTGTGCCACTAGCGGACAAAGAAGGCCCAGGGGCCAGGGCCGCCGAACGGGGCAGTGTTTGCCCTTTGACAACGTGTGTTGTGTATTTGATAGTATTACGAGTGTTAGTGAATCGTGTTCTTGTGTCTTCTTCTTCTTAGAGCTTAAAGTGGAACTCTGATTAGGTTGTATTATTTTCACGGCTTTGAATTCCTGCTGTCGTCCACTGCTGTTCTTCGGGAGTTTACATTTAAGCGGTCTTTTTGCGAGCATTATCTTACGCAGTGGCGTATTTAGGGGGTATGCTCCTGATCCATAGCATACTCCTTTGGTCTTTGGCCTTTGACCTTTGGTCCTTCCCTTCGGTTGCACTGAAAGACTGTTAGACTGACGATTGAACTTAACTCAGTTGTAGTAAATTTACGGTCAGTACTTTTGCATGTGGTATTATTAATAAACTTAAACTGTATGTAATTGCAGAACATAGAATAAAAGTTATTTTTTGAACTTCTTAAATTTCAGCATACCCCTTTAAGCCTTTCTAAATACGCCCATGATCTTACGATCAGTGTTCAGTCTTTTTAAACCATGGGGGCTCGGACTTTGTCCACCCATTTTTTAAATTTTGATTTCCAGAATTGTGGGCAGACAATCCGGACATCTGAAATTTAAATATTCTATGCACAGCCCCGAGGCAGTCAGAAAACGCTGCTAATTATTAATGACTTCTTCCTCTGGCGATTCGTCAAAGAACGCCACAGCGGCAACACAGAACAGCTGTCATTCACTTGCTTTGGAAATCCAACTGCCTCACAAGTCACAACTCACAATTACAGAATTACAGAATTACGTCTACATGAAATGTCATGCGGTGGAGTGAGTCGATAGTCAACTGAAAAACGTATCCCTTCCTCAGTGGCGTAGCGAGGCAAAGTGCCGCCCGGGGCGATAAAAAGTGCCGCCTCCAAAATTTAAATTTTCCTGACAAGCAAAAAAACGTTATCAAAAGCAAAAAACCTGATCAAAATTCGAAAATCTCGAAAATTCCGCCCTTAGGGCAAGTGCCGCCGGGGGCGGTTCGCCCCCACTGCCTCCCTCGCTACGCCACTGCCCCTTTTCCTTAGACTGAGTGTTTCTGTATTTGAATTCTGAAAAAGGCAACAGAATAATTCTAACTCTGAAATTTAACAGAATGTGTGGTCTTATATTGTAGGCTGGTAACTCATTTTGAAAATCTGTTTTTGATCTATTTTATTGAATTGCTTTGCAGATCAAGAGATGCACCGAAGGGTTCAATTCATCTGCCTTTTAACAAGTAATGCTATTATTATTATTATTATTATTATTATTATTATTATTATTAATTTATTATATGATTGTTGTGCATTAGACAATGCAGTGGCGTCCTGGGCTACAAAACGGGAGGGGGTCCAGGAAAACGTTGACCTACAGAGGGTCCTGGATGAACATTTCCCATTCCACTATAATATTGTTAGGGGTCGTCCATAAATGACGTAACGCTATTTCGGCACTTTTTGACCACCTCCCCCTACGTAACGCGATGTAACAAAAAGTCAGATCCCCTAAAGTATGACGTAACAACGGGTCAACCCTCCTTTTCATCTTCCGAAAAGTCTTGACAAGCAAAAAAAACGTCATTCATCCTTCTAATATTCCCTCTCCAAACATACTGCTCTGCAAACATACTGATAAGCAAAAAAAGTTCATCCTTGTATTTCCCCCCCTCCAAATACCCTGACAAGCAAAAAAAGTTGTCACTTAAAAATTTTGTGTTGCATTATGTCACATTTACGGAACCCCTCTCCCTCGTCACACTTTGTAACAAATGTCCCTCCCTAGGTGCGTTACGCCATTTGTGGACGAGCCCTCAGCGGATATGGCAATGGGCGAAATGGGTCATCGATATACTCGATGAGTCTTGACCCACGGCTCATTGAATTTTTGAGACTTCAGTCATGCTGAGTGTGAAATCTTAAGTTCGTGTGAATTGAAAATAGACATTTGAAGTGCAACTTCTGCATCTCTCAATACCAGTGACGTCACTCTTGATTATTTCTTGTGTTTTGTACAGTTTTTGATTGTGTTTTCTGTGGTATTTTTACTGTATGGCATTTATGTGCTTTTATGTTCGATTGATGTTCAACATTAGTTTGAGGTGGCTTTGAAAAGATATTATAGATGTTGAATTGTCAATGACCATGGGTTGTGGGTCAAATGTTTGACCCACTGCCATCTCTGATGGTCAGCCCGTCCCTGAAATGATGTGACTGTTTTAACCTAAGGCCATGCTAAAGGGATAGTGGTTGCCTTCCGACCCATCGACTCATGACGTTTCCAAGCTTTTTCTCTGATGTCTGAAGAGTTTTGATTGTTGAAAATGTTGTTTGGGTGACAACATCAAAATGAAAAGTAGTCTGAAATGTCTTAACTATTAAATTTTGAGAACCTAATTTTTATTGCTTGATGCCTTGATTGCAGTCAATCAAAGGTAAAACAGAACCTAAGCATGACTTTGATGATTAAGGGAGCATGATTAAGGGATTAAGGAATGATTAATGGAGCAATGCAACGTGTAGAGTGATGCAGATTTAAGAATGTCTTTGGTTATAAGAGAAGTCCTGGGTAGACATTTCTTGCCATCAAAAGTAGACAATGTAGACTGGGCAGGGATGACACAGGAATGAATGGCTCCCATTCAGTTTGGATTTGGTAGGCCATTGTTGTTATGATAGCAGAGCTGTAAGAGTTGATTGATTGATTGATTGATTGATTGATTGTTGATCGATTGATTGATCGATAGATTGATTGATCGATTGATCACCAAGACGTTTTCAGGATTGCTTTTAACCTCCAAAGTGTTTGGTGAATGTTGTTGCTTCCAAAAGAAGGAATACTTGTGCTTTTGAAGTTGAATTCGAGCATTGATCAGACCATGCATTTGCTTTTGATGTCCTAACTGTCCATCTATTTATTGTCTTTGTTGAGGTGACTTTGTTCTAATCGTGTCAGTTGAAAGTCAGTTGCTCTGTCTTTCACACATCAGCCAACCATTTCAATCCCATTTAACTTCACTGCTTTTTATAAAGTTAAGTTAATCTTGGAGATGAAATGCAAAAGTTTCATCCTGGTTTAGGGTAGTTTCATTTAATGAAAATTATGTCTTTGAAACTTCACATTTCATATCTTAACTTAGGGTAGTAGCCTAATTTTGACCAAAGCTTTTCTGCTTTTTTCAAATTCTTCTCTTACAAATTTCGTCTGTTAAGTATGGAGGCAGAGGGTGATGACAGACCCCGAGGAGAAGTCCCTGCATTTGTGTTTGCATTTCATCTTTATGTGAGCTTGTTCTCGATTTTGAAGTTTGAAATGTTTTTTGAAGCTCTCTTGATTTTGAGCGGAGATGTCGAGATGTCTGATGTCGCTTGGCAGCAAGGTCCGATGTTTACGTCGTCGTTTTCAAGGGATCTGACTTTTCTCAACACCAGGGGCGGAGTCCTGCCGTGTTCTGCTTATGGACGTCCAAATCCTGAAATCGAGTGGATTTCTCCCAATGGAAAGACACTCTCAGAGTCTCCCGTGTTACTGGAAATTCTTTCTAACCGGTCGCTGCATTTTAAGCCGTATCGAGAAGAACAGTTTGACCAGAGATTGCACGGGGGCGTGGTTCGCTGTCGAGCCGTGAATTCAGTCGGATCTATTATTAGCCCAGAAATTCACATTAAATCAGGTTAGTAGATCCTCCACTTGATTACAAAGTATTTTTCTCGGATTTTTCTGTCTATTTTCAGGTAAAATAAACGAAGAAACCCATTTGCTGCTCAGAATAACTGCGGCCACACGAGTCCAGGAGCTGGCGTTTGAAATGGTCGCCCATTGCCAAAGGGAACAAAACAGTCAACTTCTATAGCGCCGCCTCATAATGTAGAAAGGCAATCAGTTGATGGCAAACCAAATCCTGACCACATAAGAAACAAGTTGAAGTCCAGGATATGATGTTGAACGACCAGATGTTTGATGTCTGTGGTGGATAGGCAAAGAGACAGCCATTGAGTCTGCATTGAAAACTTGATGGAGAGTTTGCAGTGTGCATGGGTTGAGGTGACTGGTTTTTTCAGAGCCCAAGGACAGCCACTGAGAAAGCACAGGAGGTGTCAAGCACAGTCCAAGTGTGGAAGAGTGAAAGTACAGATGACGATCTAGTTGAGTATTTGTTTGCTACACAGTGAGCTTTAAAAGTGGTAGCTGAGGTTCAGTTTAATGAAGGCTTTTGTATATCAGGAGGCAGATTTTGAGGTGTATCCTCTCTTGAATGGGAAACCAACATTAGAGATTCTTACAGACTGGGAATATGTTCATGGCTCTTAGAGACAACTTGTGTCCGATGAATTCTGAACTCTGAAGTTTATTAAGGTTGGATTTTGAGATTCTAAAACGGAGTGAGTTGCAATAGTCAAGACGACTGGACATTGAAGCACTTGCCAAGAGCACGGTTAATCCCCTGGCATGTTGCTTTCCCCCACCCAGTGCTTGTCTGTTGAAAGGGGATTGATGAATGATGACCATTGCTTTACCATATTATTATACCGTCAAACAGAAGGAACACCGGAATTCTGTATTCAATGTTAAGATTGCCTCAGCTTTTTGTGAGTTTATGCATTATTCAATTGCCCGGCTGTTCCAAGATTTTATGAATCACAATTACCAGTACTATTTGAGTGCGAGCATTTTGTTCATCAGTTGATTGCTGATTTTGATTGCTGATTTTGATTGGTGTTCTGATTGGGTTCTGTGCGTATCTGCAGTTCCCATCAGCCACTACCAGAAGCACAATGTACAGGTGAATGACGCGTACGTAACAGTGAACAATACCGCAATCCTCCACTGCTCGGTTAATCCTTACTATCTCCAGAAGTACATTTTAGTGACGTCTTGGATTCAGAATGGAAGGACGATAATGACCGCAGGTCGGTCTCTCATCTTCTCCTCAATTGATTGCAAATGTTTTACCAAACTTTAATCTCCTTGCTCGTCTATTTGTACGTAAGATTTCCGTTGGATTTGTTGGAGTTTAACCATCTCCTGGTTGACGCTGATGCAGTCCCTGGTGGGGGTAAACATTGTTGGTTTTTAACTGACTTTACAAAAAATTCACTGGTGTTTAGAATATTTTTAAAATGTAGACTTCTCAATTATGAAACAGCATAAAGTGATTGACAGACAAATATATCGTGCATTTTGCATATGAATGAACGGAATAAACAACTCTCGTAACGGCACTTATTTGACGGCAGAAGTGACACACGAGTGACATAAATGACTATTGCAATTCATCCGCCTCTTCTTCTGCTGCTGCTGCAGTCGTTTGTCTTGTGATAAGTGAGTTTCATATCTTCGTCTCTTTGATCAGACGAGCGATACAGTTTGTTGAGATCGGGCGAACTTCACATAAGACAAGTCTTGAGAAATGACAGTTACAGTTCCTACAGATGTGTAACGCGTAACCTATTGACGGGTGAGGAGAAGACAAGTGACCCCGCTCACCTCATCGTCGTAGGTAATGTTTGACAATGATACGCTTATCTGTCTATTGGTCAGTTTAAATTTCATAATGTAATATAATGTAGCATTTCTACAGATCCTCTTATATTTCTACTATTGAAGTTTATGCTGATTAAATTGCTTTTGTTATTATTACTATTATTCATTTTGACTAGGAATATGGTAATGAATACATTTTAAAAGAATCAGTATTCATTTCATGCACGTAAATTTGTTGAATAAGATTGTCATTATAATGAGTGTAAGTTGTGTAACTTGGCTTGAAAACTATTGGGAACTTTGGGAACTCTGCTGAGTTTAAGTTTAGCTTAAGTTTGATTAAGCTTCAGGGGTTAACAATGGTGGTGGTGGTGGTGATGATGATGATGATGATGATGATGGCAGCGACTGCAGTTTTTATACGTCTAAGAACTGGTAAATTGATATTTTTCCAGATTCCGTCAACTCTGGTCCTGTGATGAAGAACGGGTTGAGTTCTATGTCTGCCGTCAGAGGCTCTGTCATTGAGCTGCCGTGCGTCGCCAACGGCGTTCCTCTGCCGCAGTTTTCCTGGTCAAAGGACGGAGCGCTGGTGACCGTTCAGAGTGGAAAGTTCTCTCGGAGAGGAGGGAATCTCGTCATCTCGGGGGTTGACGTTCGGGACAGCGGGAATTACGTATGTACGGCGAAGAATGATTTAGGACGAACATCTTTAACGTTGCAGTTGGAAGTGTACGGTGAGTGGAAAGTCAACTGGATTTCTTTTTGTCTTAAATATATAAAACTAAATTTCTGTACCGATCATCTTGTCATTTCTATCTCTGCTTATGCATACAAGACATTTTCAAGCAGTTTCTGTTGTTTTTGTTGTTGTTGTTGTTGTTATTGTTGTTGTTGTTGTTGAGATGAGTTACTGTAACATCATCCAGCAACTTGTAGTTGAGTCCTGATACAGAAGTCTAACTGTCTCTCTGAGTTGTTGTTGACCAATTTGTTTGAATGCCTCTGTAACAGTTACTAATATTAATAACAATTATGTGCATTAATAGCAACAGTTCTAATTCCACAAATATATCACAAACGGGCAAGAAGAATGAGAGCAGATCTAGTGTTATGTCATGTAGATGAGTTGAGGATGAATGAAGTGTGACTAGGTTGGGATTATGATGGAAGTTGTGGACTGTGGAGGTGAATTAAGTTTGGTGCAGTGAACATGGAATGAGTTGAGGTTGAAATGCACGGTTCGTGCAGTTGACAACAGTAGTTTAAGCCACTTGAAGTCATCAGAGTTGATTCTGTAACTTGGCCTGATTTTCTTCGTGATGTTTACGCTTTGCTTTGCGAATGCCATTTGGGGTTCATTGCCAATTGCCGTGATTCGAATGTCATATAAAATGCGACGACTGAGTGTGAATCTGTTCTGGATTTCTTGGTGCCTTTCTTTTCGTTCTGATAATCAGATCCTCTTCGTGCTCATATCGAACCATCGGAACTCACCGTTGACTTGAACGGATCGGCAGTTTTCACCTGCGTTACGTCCGGCCATCCAGTTAAGGCCATTCAGTGGTACAAGGATGGACAGCCGATCACCTTTGCAGCTGAAGAAGACCACCCGATGAGCAGCAGAAGCAGCAGCAGCGAGGGGACAGTCCTTGAAATAAGTCGAGTTCAGAGACAAGATGCTGGAATGTATCAGTGTCTGGTTTCAAACGATGAAGATGGCGCACAAGGATCGGCTCAGCTTTTGCTGGGAGGTAAGTAAGATCATTAATCTTTTCATAAGGAATTTCAGGACTTAATTATTCTTCATGTCACTAAAATTAGAATCGGGAATGGTCACCGATTCAAGTATTAACCATGCTCACCGTAACCATGTCTGAATTACTTTTATTTATTGACGTCTATCATTTAAGAAAAGCTTACATTGATTATTTTAGTTTTCCTCAGTTTATGTAAATTTCATTTAATATCTTTTGACATATCCATTGGTAATTGTATGCGTTAAGATATATAAAATGAAATAGTCTTATGAATACAAATGGAAGCTGAGATTGACATCCTTTGTCCTGTCAAAATATACGAAATAGTGGCCAACTGGCCATGGGATGCAGTGTATATATCGTCCGCTGAATTCAAGAAACTTGTTAGTTTTTGGTTTTGAAGTTGAGAAGCCGATTGTTGTTCGGCGCTCGGACGAGGAATTTGCTCAGATCGGTCACGGAGCGTCCCTGCGTTGCTCCGCCTCCGGGAGACCAGTTCCGGTGTTTCATTGGACGGTCGACGATGCCTTAGTCGTCAACGGTTCAAACGTTAAGGTCGGTAGCTACGTGACGACTGCTGGAGACGTGATAAGTCACGTGAACATCTCGAGCGTTTCCCTTGAGGACGGCGGTTCATATCGGTGCACCGCTCTGAACAAAGCTGGAACCGACTTTCGAGAAACGCGCTTCAACGTCTATGGTATGACGCATTTCCCTCAGACGAATTAATTATCCAAAGTCATTTTCTTTTCATCGTATAATCTTAACGCATACATATTGGTCAGCATTGGTACATTGATTTCAATGTCTCAACCACTTCCATCACCCTATGATGTTCCTCAGGGCTCAGTTTTTGGGCCTCTCCTCTTCATCCTCTCTTCTAAGCACTCTTCTCAACTCATCGTCAATTGATCACCATCTCTACACTGATGACACTCAGCTGTCAGCTGTACATATTCTCTCCAAATCAATACCAAGAATCCATTGAATCCTTACTCAATGCATTCGCTTCCGTTTCAACTTGGATGTTATTGAATTTACTCTGCCTAAAATCTTCAAAGACAGAGTTCATACCCATCGGCCTATCCACACAAATCGCCAAGTTATCATATCACTGTGGTTCTCACACAGGGCAGTCCCTACTGAACCACTTTAAACCTTGTTATTATATTATATTATATATATTATATTATATATTATATTATCAGACACAGTAATCAGATTCAGTGAGGGACACTCAACTGACCACTCATTCAAAACATTTTGGATCTAATATGTTGGGCTGATATTTTTTCTCTTGAAACTTAATTTTCCTTTCATCCTCTTATAATAACATTAAACTATGCAAAAGTCATCTGTCAATTTGTTATCTACTTCTGAAGCTTAACCGTAGTTTTAAGAAATCGTGATAAGATGGATTTACTAAATCTCATCACCGGTAGGGGATGTGTTCCTTGTTCTGATAGAATGTTTTGGTTGCTGTTCTTTGTACTCGAAGGAATTCCGTACATTCGTCCGATGAATGATTTGACGAGAGTCGCCAATGAGCTTCTTGTTCTTCCGTGCTACGTGACCGGTTATCCCGTTCACAGAATCACTTGGTATAAAGGTGCCTTGAGTAAATTCACTTCAGATCTTGTGTTCTGTTATATTTCTGACTTTGTATTTATTTATTTATTTATTTATTTATTTATCCAAGACGACTTCTATAGCGCCGTAACTGAATGTGAAGGCCCAAATCAAAGGTGCTTTAACATCATTTGCACGTCAATGACGAACGTAGATGACAATCTTGAAAGTCCGTTGAGGTGGAATGAAGGAATTCGACCCCCAACGAAAACGGTGGTGAATCCCGTAGAAAGCGGTCTTTCACAACAGAAACGTTCGTAGACATGCCAACAAAGCATGGAAGAAGATGTTGAAATTGAGATTGTTTGTGGTTTTTGTTGTCCATCAGAATTTTCAGTTTTTTGTGCTGTTTGTATGTTTATGATTTGCTGCCAGTGACTGTTATTCCTTATTTGATGCATGTTTTTCTTAACTTTGCAAACTTTTGATGGAAACTATGGCAGACTGGCTGGCTGGATGGACCAGTCACTGGGGGGGGGGGGGACTGAGACGGTTCTAGTCAGAACAGACTAAACCAGACTCTGCCAGATAAGTCCATCTGCTCTGAGGCTGCAGTTCAGTTGACATAATTCCATTTATATTTAACCTTTGGATGTTACATTTGCATCAAATGCAACATTCGTAATATGAAGTGTTTGAGACGTTGTATTTCATCACAACGACAAAGAAAGACTTCACCATTATGTGTCATTTAATCCATTAACATTTTTCTCTAAACCTTTATTCAGGCAATGTACAGCTTCCCATTAACCATCGGCAGTACATCCGACCAAATGGGGCGCTAGAGATCGATGCTCTCGATCGCTACAGCGACGAAGGCGTCTACTTCTGTGACGCTCGTGATGCAATAGGACAAGGAATGAATCGCTCCGTCTATGTTCGCATAATGGGTGAGAACTCATCTGCTTATTTTCATGCTCTTGTATCAGTTCGATGTTAGTAACCGTGATGAAGAGTATTTGAAGCCTTCTAATTATTTCAGAGCCTCCTAAGATCGATCCATTTCAGTTTCCTCGTCGTAAGCAGGGTGATCGAGTGTCGATTTCCTGCATAATCAGCAGCGGAGATCTGCCTCTAAACATCACCTGGCTCCAGAATGGATTTCGAATTACTCCCGACAATGGAGTCAGCATTCAGGTAATTATGCTTTGTGTTGTCACCGCAGGTCACGATACCAGATTTCACGCATTTTTAAATGGATTAACTGACGGCACCTCATGAGCGCTTTGCTAATTGTTCCGCACCTTTCCTTTTGCAGCATCTCTGGAATGGTCTACTGTAGGGGTCGGCAACCTGCGGCCCACGGGCCGCATCCGACCCGCCAGTGAGTTTAATCCAGCCCCACAGCTTATTTGTAAAATAAAGACCATCACCTTTTTAAAAAGTCTGACAAGGAAAAAAGTTTATCACTAATTTTTCACACTTGAAATGAGTATATTTTTTGAGAACTTTTGAATGTTTTCGAACACAAACTTTCTAAGAAACATAAACTTTTAAACTTTTTGGGGGCCCGTCGAAAAATTGTTGAATTACACGATCCTTGGACAGACACTTCTATGGCAGTTTGGTCTTCGCCGTCCAAAAGGTTTCCGACCCGTGGTCTAGCTTTTGCCATCTGTTCAGTCATTGAGACGATGTTTCATCTCAGTTATGACAATGGCCGTCAAATTCACGAGTTGATTTGCTGTACTGTGTTCATGCAGTCCACTGTGGTGGTTTCTAGGGGTGTTAGGTTAGTGTTAGGGGTGATGGTGGTTGTGGGGTCAGGTGATGGTGATGACCAGGGCGATGACGATGGCAAGTTGTAGGTTTGTCTGAATTTATTGTTTCCTAAATAAGCATAAGATTACTGTTATTTAATTTTATTTCTAGGCCTATAACTGGACTCTGTAATGTGCCCTTGCTCCTGACATTTGATAATATGGCGCACAAGAAATCGTCAGTTAAATAATAATAATAATTATTATTATTATAATTATAATAATTATAATAATAAGCGCTCTGACCTGTAATTTGTCTGAGAACATTTTCAGCTTCTCTAAGGCCAGTGAGGGCGTTGCACTTGGTTGGCTCAACTGCTTCATCGCTTCAGTCACTTTTGCATTAGCTGCTGTTCTTTCATCATAATCATCATCATCGTCATCATCATCATCATCATCATCGGTCGTTGTTGTCATCATCGTCATTATCACTGGTTATTTGCTTCCGTTGTTTATAATATGTATTTCATTTATAGCAACAAATGCATTGTTATGACGACTGAGTTGAATGTTGACAGAATAATTTCAGAAATGTTCTTCTTTTCTCAGAAGACCGGAGCTTATTCGAGCCTTTTGTCCATCAGTTACGTCGATCGGAGTCACTCGGGCAACTACACGTGCACTGCAAGCAACAGCGCCGCCTCCGTCAGCCATTCTGCGCAGTTGAGCGTCAACAGTAATAAACGCAAAATGTCTCTCTCTTCTTTCTCAGATTAATCTTGATGAGTCACTGATGATGCAAAATTCAGAGCTCACCGTCTGTCACTTTTAAAAGCTTAGATATGTTTTTTGTACATTTACCGAAAATAAAATCTGGAAAAGTACTTTGCTGCACATTCAGATGCAGAGTCCGTGAGTTTCTTTTCTCCTGTTTTGCACACGGCCGAGCCGAAGAGTTTCTGTACAGCTTAAGATTTGTTAAATTAATATTAATTATTAAATTATTATTATTATTATCTGTTAAATTATGCTAATAATGATTCCTAGTTGCACCGCAGTGGAGAGTGGAACCTGAGAATTCTGCGGTTGTTCTTGGTCATGACGTCATCATTGACTGTCAGACAGATGGCGATCCTCTTCCACTTAACACCTGGAAAAAGGCCGTACGTAAGTGGATGTCTGTGCACTTGAAAGAAATATTAATTGATGTAACTAACCAGCATCTGTGCAGAGAAACTGGGTCTGAATTAAACGGAGCAACTGAGTATGACTCTACGACTGACTCTCTGCGGGAATGTCTCTCTGGTAGACAGTTGCTTGCCTACGGCTTAGATACAGTAGCATGCAGAGGGAGGCAGGTGGGGGGGCGGTGGCCCCAGGGCGCCTACCCGCCCGATGGGGGACACATAAATTGACTCTGCGGCCTCTTTGTTCGTCAAACATTTGTTATGTACTTGGCTCCGGGCGACCACAACACTCTCTGTACGCCACTACTTGGATCAGATTTTCAGTTGTGGAGATTTAAACTTATAAGGAAATATCTTAGAGAAACACTCTCTGCGGTGTTTTGGTTTAATTTTAATTCCTGTTTCGTTAATTGAGACAGTGCTTTTGTTAATTCTCAGGATATTTCCATTCGCTTTTGTTCCGTTGTTGCTGTTTCTGATATGGAAAGACATTAACCTCCTTGAGGTTACATTCTCTGGCACTTTTCCATGCAGAAAGCGCTCCAAGCATTCTTGCATTGCTTCCGAAGGACCGTCCCATATGTCACACTATTCAGCGGAGAACAATGGTTCGCTCCTTTGGCCGAAGGGCATTGGATATTGGAATGCCAATAATTGGCTCAGAGTGTCCACTAAGAATACCTCGAGTGCCACAGACCGCGGCTCCATTTGGTTGGGCGTGTCACCAAAACAATTAAGTGGGTGGTCACCTCCTGCTCCTGCAGCTGCACCTGCTCCACTGGAGACGTAGACAATACACGACCGCAACTCGGGGTTAACGCTTTTAGTTTCGGAATCCTCCCACGACCGCAACTCGGGGTTAACGCTAGGAAGGTTAAAGCCCCATTGATATGGGGTGCTTTGTCCACTGTGTAGCCTACTGTGTGTATGGCAGCCAGTATAACTTAATTATGAGACTAATCTGCTTTTAGAGTTTATTAAATGAGGGGAGGGGGTTGCCACGGTCTCTGCGGTTGATTTATTGGCCACAGAGCCAAAGGCTTCAATGTTCCTGGTTTTATGTCTGTTTGGATTGAAAGAGTTCCCTGGTAGCAGTGCATTCATTCCAGATGACCTCCTAGGGGGTCATTTGAAATTACATCGCCCCAGGTGCCAGGACATAGAGGTCTGCTCTCCGTCTTTGCCTGTCTGTTTCTGTCTCTCGCCTCCTCTCCCCTCTCTCTTTCATGTCTCTCTCTCTCTCTCTCTCTCTCTCTCTCTCTCTCTCTCTCTCTCTCTCTCTCTCTCTCTCTCTCTCTCTCTCTCTGTCTCTTTCCACGCTGTCAGCCACTCTTTGATTAACACTCCAAGTTATTAGATCATCGGGGTGAGGGGAGGAAGGGAAGGAAGGAGGGAGGTTGGTCGTCTAATTGTTTGCTGTGCTGAGTCCCTGCTCTTGCTCTGCTGTCTTTTGCATTTCCTTTTGTAATAAATCCACGGAGACAGACCAATTGATTTGTCTAAGGCCATCAATTTTCAGGCGTGCTGTGTGTAAAAATGGGAAGGCATTTGCCCATAAAGGTGCACTGCATGGTCTGAGCGCCCGATGCTGAAATGAATGAAGAGGCACTGATGCGAAACACTGGGAACAATCACAGGACCTGATTCTCAGGGTTCTGCTTTGTCTGATTTGCTTTATTTTTTAAGTTTGTCTCAACTTCAGAGGTTTTCAACCTTTTGTCCTTGACACTTGCTTTCCAGGAAACGTCTACCGGGCAGCCGGTAGCTCCTATGGATTTTCAGTAGACCTACTTCATGCTTTTAGATCTTTTAGATTTCATCTAAACCATAGATGTTGCAAACGTAAAATCTGAAATAAAAAAACGTAAAAAACGCTTTTTTCTGAAAATATAAAAAACGTTGAAAAAACCATTTACTTTTTAGCCAACACAAAAATTAACATGTTAATTTTCCACTGTGGTGGAGTAATTAGTTTATAAACGAAGAAAAGCAAGGCAACGAGAAACGCTCATTAGTAGGCCTAATGCAGAAAACGCTATAGTAGGCCTATTTATTTATTGTGACAATTTGCTAATAGCTTTTTTGAATATTAATAACATAGTCCTGGCGCCAAATTAATAAGCTCCTCTAAAACCAATGAACCATAGACAGTCAATACACGAAACGATCATCTTAGGTTTAACGTAAACGTATCACCTTCAAAGCTGGTTAAACTCATTTTCTAAGGAATTCTAAGCATTTGCCGATAATATTTTAAAATACACCGCACCTTTTCGTATAAATTTCGTACAATTTACAACAAAAACAAGAGAATTCAACTGAATGTGGTTCGTATTTTGACTGTTCAATATCGCCGCGATTTGGCGCCAAACCTCGCGTAATTGAAATTGTGTAACGCCTTGATTAATATTTGAACATTTTGATTCACCGGTGTCTGACCTATGATCTAGAAATAATGGAAATACCATGGATTTATTATTAGAGCATACGGCATTACGTCATTTCTAACCAGGCTGCGTGAAGCCAGTAGCGCGTAGGCTAAAAATAGCACCTCCATTGTTAGCGGCCATTGTGGTTGAATCGGACGTGGGGGGTAACTGAAAGTTGACAGTTGATGACAAGGAGGGGAGGGGCAGTGTTATTTCTAGGATTTTGAATTTGGTGGGGGTGTCGGAAAAATGGGGGAGGGAAGTGTCGGAATTTTTAAGTCTCTTCCCGGAAAAAGGCTGACAAAAAAGGTCATCCGACAATAAAAGTTTGGGGGAAGGGGTGTCCTTCATTGGGGGGGAGGTGGTGTTCAGAGCTAATTAGTATCCATTTTGCATTATCACATTACCAAAGTTTGGGGGGTGTCGACCTCAAATGGGGGGTGGTGGTGTTGAGGGGTGTTAGGAGGGTGTAAAAATATCCCTGGGAGGGGGTCGAAAATTGCCCAAAAATTGTTGAAATAATTAATGGACAGCCCCCATGCCTTATTGAAAACACGATTAATGTCATCCAATAGGCTGTCCACTTGCTATTTTTCAAACACAAATTTCGAACAATAGCATCTTAATCAGTGGCGGCTCAGTGGCGGCTCCACAGGGGGCCCCCGGGGGCGTGCCCCTATTGAGTGCCTGGCCTCCCAGTGGCCCCCTGTTGGGACCCTATACCTAATACTACATACCTGACACCAAACGGTAGGCCCCCATGGTTAGAAGTTGCCACCCCAACTGCCCCCACTTGCCAAATCCTGGAGCCGCCACTGGGCCCAGGGTGGGTCCGTGCCCCCTATTGAGTGCCTGGCCCCCATTGGCCACCCGGTTGGAACCCTATACTTAATACTACATACCTAACAACAAGCGGTAGGACTCCTGATTAGAAGTTGCCACCCCAACCCCCCCACCACTTGCCAAATCCTGGAGCCGCCACTGGGCCCAGGGTGGGTCAGTGCCCCTATTGGGTGTCTGGCCCCAGTGGCCTCCCTGTTGGGACCCTATACTTAATACTACATACCTAACAACAAGCGGTAGGCCCCTATGATTAGAAGTTGCCACCCCAACGCCCCCACTTGCCAAATCCTGGAACCTCCACTGATCTGAATCTCCATTTTCAATACATACTAATAAAAAGTTCTTAGATCATTGATAAAACATATCCGCAGCTATTCCCCATGGCTCAGCTGATGATTTTTTGGGTCTACCAATGTGGCTGCCGTTTGGGAATTTCCCAAAAAGTTGGCTTCAGCCAAATGACGTAATGCCGTCTCCTCTAATAATAACTCCATGGGAAATACCATATTGCAAAAATCCGATGAAAAACACAAAATAAAAAACGTAAAAAAATAAAAAACGTAAAACACGCGTTTTTTTGTTGGCGAGGAAAAACGTAAAAACCTTTGCAACATCTATGATCTAAACTTAATATGTCCCTGGATCCAAGTGTCCTGAGTCCAATATATTTGGAATTAGTTGTTGCAACATTTGATGCCCAATGATGTGTTGTGAATACAGAGCATCGCTCTTTTCTCACGAAGGGTCACATTTTTTGACAATTTCTTTTCACAAAGCCTGAATACACATGCTGTTGCATAGGCCTACTTGTGTAGAATATTGACACGTTGAACGCTAGGGACGTCAACTGACGTCCTTATTTTGGTTTCTCAGGGCGCTAGGGACGTCATATGACGTCCTTGGTTCAGTGCCAAATATTTTAGCTTATACGGATCTTGGAATCATTCTTCTGCTTCCTCTAGCTACTAGAATGAGTGCAGTGGCGTAACCAGAGTCAAAATGTAACCCGGGCAGCTGACCATGGGCTGTCCATAAATTACGTAAGCAATTTTTGGGCGAATTTTAACCCCTTCCCCTTATCAACAGTTGTCACACTTTTCAAACTCCTCCCTCTTTTGTTTACGTAATTTGTGGACAGTCACTCAACAAAAATATTTTAAAAAATTAACATGAGGATTTTAAACTGATCCCATTCCACGAGGCAAGTTCAGACAACGCAAGTGCTCAACAGATGAATTTCAAAGAGTGAATCCATAGGCCCCTACCTTTGATCCGTTGCGTGCTGCCAATCAGGTACACCAAATGGTCCGATTTCTTTGCTCTGGTAACGACAACAGAAGCAATACGCAGCATCCTGCTGGACAGCAGTAGCCAACCATGGAGATTCTGCAATATACTATAGTAACTTTGGAAACGACGTTTGACTAATTTCTTTGCTCAAAAATATTTCCATGTGTATGTGTGCAATTTAGGCTGCACTGGGCTATCTAGTTCTCTGGAACTGTCCTCTGGGACCTTATTCAGAGGCTGAGACTGTTTATTCTGGTCATTTCTAGAGTTCGCAACGACGCCGATATTTTAACTGTCTGGCAAATTATGACTAGCTGCAATCGACGAAGAAATACTTCATCTAATGTTTTTAAGCATGAGTCAGTTATGCCCAACTCTTTAGAATTCTTGAGAAATCCAAACGCAGACAACTTTTGCAATCCAGACGCTGTATCCGTGAAAATATGACTTTCAAGAATCTGACTATACGCGAAATTGTGAGTAAAACAAATTTACTCTTGGCGCGAATTTGTAATAAGAGTCAACTCTTAAAGTAAACCCACCTGCTCTGATATTATAGGGCTTACAAAGGAATTTTAGGAATGCTCTCTTAATGTCAATGTACCTTGTTGTCCAGTGCTGACCTTACCGTTTCCGACCAAATGCACATGGAAATCGGAGTACCCTCTCGGGTCAAAAAGGTCAAATCTCAAAGCAGCTGCGATTTGCTTCTAAGGCGGGTCGACCCGACCCGACGAGGGTCTTTGGAGCGCAGAGGTCAAAGCCACTTCATCTGCCTGCTATCCCTGGTATTAGTCAGCCACGGCCAGAGCAACAATTATCACCTTACACTGTACCTAGCGTCCACTTCGGTAGAGGAAGATGCAGAGGGATTGAACATAGACTACTAGTTGTCCCTGGATTGTATGGTCCATTGGGGCAGGCGATTACCGCCATAACTGAAATTCGATATATCGCGTAGATACATATACATGCCAAACAATGACTGTAGTAATTACTGCACTTCTAGCTGATACCTGTCACCTGTGAAACACCTTTTCCAGACACTAGTTTTAGACTATTAGAATAGTATTGCAATAACATTAACGTACGTGGCAGTGCAAAAGCAAGTTTATCCAAATACTAAAGGTGTAATTTTAAAAAATTCAACCCGGGCAGAAATTTTTCAACCCGGGCAGAAAGCAAAGTAACCCGGGCATTGCCCGTAATTGCCCGGGCGTGGTTACGCCACTGAATGAGTGACCGATCAAGAAAAGCAAATTTTATAGAAAATGTATGAATATTTGTCCTATAAACACCTGTTCAAAAAACCACAATATACTCATGCTCCGCCGCCTCAATAAAGAAGCTCAATTCGCTCCATGCTAATTACAATAGAAGTCTTGGTTTCACTTGAGATAGATGCGCCGTCTATTGTTGCAGGTGGACTAAATGACCAATCGGAAGCGCCACATTCTACTGAAGAACGTCGATTGGCCTTCTAAAAGGCCCACCTTCTAAACCCCACGCCTCAGCTTCAATATAAATACCCCAAATAACTTGTATCACCATAGACGTAATGCCGTCAGTGTTTTTGGACCAGATAATTGAGGTCCTTACTAAGGTCCTGGAATTTATATCGGCTATAGCGTCCATTTTGCCACAGTGATGGCCAATTTTATTGCCTTGCATTCTTGACCCGTGACATTGACTGTTTTATCCCATCTCCATTGTTGAGATAACTACTAGTCCCTGACAAAGTCTACGTAGCGCGGTTATGGAGCACATTACAGACCACCTGCATTTTTTCGTATGAATTGGTGCATACCTGAGTAAAGAGAACATGATACTAGTAACAGATGGCTTGCCTCTGTTTCAAAATATTTTCTTCCCTGTAGGCGTCTAACGTGATCGGGCCTTGATCTAACGGCTGTCACTCACTTCACGCATGATCGCACGCATTTTGTATAGGAACTGGAAAGCCAAGGAGGTCGTAGACTCTCGTCAATAGTATCCGCGCCTGACTTATTTAACAGGCCGCAGTCAACGTGTTAAGAAAGACTTTTTATAGTGTTTGTGACCTCAATGCAACCATTTCTCAAACCGAAATGCTGCAGTAAAAGTGATTAAAAATAGATTCTGTTGTTCTTAATTTTATTATTGTCAGAATTTGAATTCTGTCATCTGTGAATTTGCCTCCAAATGCTGAGAGCAATGGGTGAGATGGAATGAGCAGCAGAGGCTGTTGGCTTCTGTATGAGTATCCCCCTTAGATTGCTCCTTCGCTGTTCTGACTGATTTTCCGGATTGACCTAGCTCTGTAATTCTATTTGGATTTGGTGCGCCATCGGCTGATGCCCTAGGCATTATGATAGTGGCGCTATAGAAGTTGATTGATTGAGTTGCTCATGTGCCTGTAAAAGCTTTTAAAAAACAGAAGGGGAGAGTAATTCTGTTTCTCATTCTTCCTTGTTTCCATCTTTCTCTAATTCCTCAGCTTTTCTGAAAATTTACTCTTGTATAAGGAAATTTGCTGACGTCATCATGTTGACAGATTTTGTCTCTCGTTGAAGCAATGAAGAATCTTGGCTTGTGTTGTTATGTGCACTCGAGACTGTCAGTGCCAAGACGACCGCTACAGATATCCCAATGTAACATAATGCAAGATCTGTATAGCACCTCTTGCATTCACACTGAGAGGTGCTCCTAAGACCGGAAGAGTGGGTCACGTGCTGGAGCGTCAGGCTGACGGAGCGGGTTCAAGCCCCGTTAGTGCCCCTAGTAGTGGCTTTCACACAGGCAGTAATGCCTCCTAAGCCACTTTAAATCATGCTAAGTTAAGTTTTAAGTTTAAGACCGTGTCTTTTAAGATTTGAATCTTGAAATTTATCTCGACGAAGAACTGGTAAGAGAAGGAGTGCTTCAGAACTGATCCGATTTAGTAAACTAATGGAGGGGCTGAGGAGGTGTTTATGTTGTTGGACAGGTGGACAAGTGGCGCAGTACGTGGCGCTGAAGACTGCCGCTGGTTCAGGTGACGACCGTGTCCAGCAGCTGGGAAACGGAAGCCTCTGGATCAGAGAATCGGAGCTGATGGACGACGGACAGTACTTGTGTCAGTCGACCAACGGAGTCGGACCGGACCTCAGCAAAGTCATCGCCCTGTCCGTTCGTGGTATGCTGATCCGTGCGTGTGCTGATATGTATTGTATTGTATTGCTGATATGTATTGTATTGTGTGTATTGTATGTATTGTAGTGTATGTATTGTAGTGTATGTATTGTAGTGTATGTATTGTAGTGTATGTATTGTATTATGTGTATTGTATTGTTGATATGTATTGTATTGTATTGTTGATATTTATTGTGTGTATTGTATTGTATTGTATGCATTGTATGCATTGTGTTGTTGATATGTATTGTATTTATATGTGTTGTATTGTATGTATTGTATTGTTGATATGTATTGTATTGTATGCATATATGATGTGTTGATGTATATGTAGTATGTTGTTCAAATGCAGTTTGCTTCATTTGCATTCTCATGATGATGATGATGATGATGATGATGATGATTATGATGATGATGATGATGATGATGATGATGATGATGATGATGATGACAATATGATGTTGATATGACGATGATGATGATATGATGATGATGACATGATGATGGTGATGATGATGACAATATGATGATGATGTGATGATGATGATGATGACTGCAACTGCTGAATTTGAACATTTGAAGTCAAGGAAGCTGTCACAGGAGTCAACAGAGATTAATAATAATATGACTGACGCTATTGTTTAGCTCAGTACGTGTGTGCTGTTGCTGTCAGCACTTTATGGGTTGTCCACAAAATGATTTTGAATAATTCAGTGCGATGTGGGTGCTTATTGAGTGCTGCAGAGCGCTTCAGTTGTTACTGCGTCCAGCCTCTGTGGTGAGTTTGTGTTTGGCTTTAGTAAACACAATTCGAGCGCCAACTCCAGTCTCCAATGGATTTCCTCTGATAGGGAGAGAGTCACCATAGACCAGAAACATTGATCTAAATATTTAATCAGTTTGAGAATGGATGATTCTGTTTTTGTGACGACCTCCATTGGTTCTCATTGGAACTGACAGCGCTTGAAACGAATGTCAACTTCTGACTATTTGTTGATGGAATTTCAATCCGAACTCAGTCGCATCAATTGCGCTCCAATGTGTCACTGTCTGTCTGCTATTCGCTATTCGCTGGATTGTTAATTTCAGTCTTTTTACATTCGCTTATATTAGCAGCATTGTTTCCAGAAGGCTCTTCTTCAGTTTACAATATTATATTTAAATCCAATTTTGAATTTAATGTTTGAAATATAAACAAAAGTTTTATATAATATTTCACATGCAATTTCTCTGTCATTGTTTTGTAAGTTTTTATAAAATCCATCTCAATGCACAGGGTGTCTTCATTTGCAAAACTTGGATGAAAATTTTGGGACCAACCCTGTATATTTCTCCCCTTTCTTCCACTGTCACTCCCTCCCTCCCCTTCATCCCTCTCCTCTCTCCTTTTAAAGCGGGTCTATGGGTATAGCCTTTGTGGAAAAATGTTGCCTCGTGCCAAAAAGTAGGGGGAGGCTTCAAAGCTCCAGAGCCTCCCCAAAGGTGTGTGTGGTTTTTTGTGGGTGGAGGGGGGTAGGTTTAATCCTTATATGGCCTAATAGAAATTTGTGCCTGTGTTCATCTGTGTGTATGTAAAGTGGCTGAATGATGAAACGAAGGTGATCTCAGACAATGGTCCTCTGTTGTTGAATCAGTTGAAGTTCAGTTGGAGGATCAATATTATCTTGATGCTGCGACTGTTTTGTCCGGTTTTCAGTTCCTGCCCGTTTCAGACTGTCCGAGAGGAACTACACCGTTCGGTTGGACGAAAGCGTCGCCATGGAATGCGTTGCCGACGGAGACCTTCCGATGTCCATCGTGTGGAGCTATGCAGTTGAAGCACTGAAAGACAGATCGCGGTCAGAGAACGTCTATTAGACACACTTAATTGAATGTACTTGAATCTGTTGCAATCAGTCTGGCAATCAATTAGAGTTCCAATTGATTGATTGACATTTACTTTATTTTCAACTCAGAATCATTTTTCATGCTTAGCACATACATAATTTCCAAATGCATAGTACGTACATTTTCCAAGTGCTTTATATATATATATATATATATATATATATATATATATATATATATATATATATATATATATATAATTTAAAAAAAGTAAAAATATATAAAGAATTCAAGTTTCATTTATTGAAGAAACACACTGTCATCAAATTTGAAACAATGTTCATTTGAAATATGGTTAGTGGTATGTGAATTGTTAGAGACATCATTTGTAGCTGAAGTAGCTAAAGTTTGTCATTTAACGTTTGTCTGAAATGATCTTTATCATCCTGAGTATTAGAGACTGCACAGAATGAGAGTTTGTTATTGCTTTCAGACAAAGTGTATGCATGTCAACATATTTTCAAACCAAAACTCACATACTGCTAGCGATCATCATATCGCCTTCACCACAACTCTCCTCTTTCATCAAACATCACAAAAAAATCTTCATGCAGACTCTCTTGAATCATTCGTTACCCTTTGCTTTTCTTTTCACCTCATCCGTCCAAAAGATGGAAATTCTTTATGACTCATCAACATCATCATGGTGTGCCATCTTCAATTTGAAGGTTGGAAGTCACGATTTGTCATCATTTATCTCGGTCTTCAGCCATTCTTTTCATTTTCTCGTAATTTTCATTGCCTGTCAAGTTTTTTATATCCTCCAGCCATGTTCTTCAAGGTCATCTTTTTGTTCATTTTCCTTTTTATTTCCCTTCCAAGCATAGCAATAACAACCTGACCCGCTGCCTCATAGATATACTGACCTTTGCCCGGCCGACAAACCACCTTTTCTATAGCTATTTCAAGAAAGATTAAGCGCATAAGAATAAGCAGCTACTGCTGTACTGCTTTCTGGGGCGCTGTATAAGTTTACGAGATTTTACTTTCCTTTACTTCCAAGACAGCGAATTGTTCTGTGCACAATCCTCTCATCTCAGTTTGACGACTATTTTCTCATTTCGTTGTAACTTTTTCACAGGATGCAGACAGCGTCCTTCCGGAGCGACAGAGGAAGTGGCTCACGGCTTCTGATAGGCTCCGTCAGAAGAGAAGACACCGGCTTCTACGTCTGCAGCGCAGAGAACGTCTACGGCCGCGATGTCTTCACGGCGCTGCTCGTCATCGTCGAGCGCGCCGATCCTCCGAGGGACTTGGTTGTCGTGGAGAGAGGAAGTGATCATGTGCGACTGAACTGGGCCGCTGGCTTCGATGGAAATAGTCCTATCACTGGATGGATGGTTCAAGTGAGGACCAAAGAGGAGGGGGATTGGCAGAACGCGACCGCCGTCACTTCTGACGTCGGTGGACTTTCGGCCGACGTGACGGGACTGAGGCCGGCGACCGTCTACGAAGCAAGGATCTCGGCGTCAAACCAACTTGGCTTCGGAAGGCCGAGTGACATGGTGACGTTCAAAACTGCCGAGTCAGGTGAACACGAGACGAGCAGTTCCGCTCTTTTATGTTCTTATTGCAGTTCTTAGGAAACCATTGAATTGGGATCTTAATATGATAGATTAAGGCATTGTCGTGTAACTGTTTTCACTCACTTTAAGAATTTTATCATTAACTGTTTGACGTTTTTAGACACTCACTTACTTACTCAATATGATGTACTATTCAACTATTCTTTTAGTGCAGATACATTCATTACCTTTTGATGTTTAGACATTTCATATATAAAATGTGTTTAAGTAAAATGTATCTCTACATTTAAACGGTCTATAAAGTTAATGAGTAAGCTCAATCACTTGTCATTCAACATTTGCTGTCCGTTATTGGGTCGTATGTTGTCATTCTGTTTGGTTTCGACTGAGTGCTCATTTTAGTGTCTCCATGCCCACACCAGGAGCATATTATGTACTTTATTATCGTCTGTCCTCTAAGTTTTCTAACGTTTTACAGGACAGTTGAAAACATATTTCCAAATAGATGTGTAACATTTGGGATGACTCATAACCGTGATTTTATGCAATCTTATCTTCCGCTGTCTGGAATTTGACAGAACCTTCGGGGGCTCCAAGAGACGTTGACGTGAAGGCGATTGGATCACGGTCTCTGCAAATAACGTGGAAGGTAATTAATCGATCATCAAGTGATCAGAGTTTCCTCGTTTCGATTGTAGTAATGTTATCAGCAGGACTCATTCTGCTTGTAAAAAGCATTCCAGATGTAAGAGGGATTTATGCCAATTGAAAGATGTTGGATATCTGTCTTAATTGAAGATGTTAAATTATTATTATTATTATTATTATTATTATTATTATTATTATTATTAGTATTTAACTGACAATTTCTTGTGTATCATATTAACAAAAATGTCAGGAGCAAGGGCAGCACATTACAGAGACCAGTTATAAAAATAAAGAAATAAAATAACAGTCATCAAAAAACAAAAAAATGAATGAAAAACAATCTAAGGCAGAAGAGAATAAGATTTTTGAAGCACATTGTCTAGTAGTGATTGTGTTTATTGATTGTTTATCGATTGTAGCCTCCGGAGGAAGAGTTTAAAAATGGAAAAATAATTGGCTATCACGTCGGCTACAAAAAGAACAACTCAAATTCTCCATATCTTTACGTCACGAAGCAATTAGAGGAGACTTGCATCCTTGAGAATTTGGAGAAATTCATGTCCTACGCCGTCCACGTTCAGGCGCTGACGGCCGTGGGTCCTGGACCGAGATCAGAGGATGTCATAGCAACGACCCTAGAAGACGGTCAGACCATCTCTATGCTCTGATTCATTGCTAATCTAAAAATCTATTCTAATCTTAGACTTTATAGCGCCACTTCATAATGCACAGGAGCTTCAGCTGATGGCACACCAAATCAAAATAATTAAAGATCCAGGTAAAATCCAGGGTATCCATCTGGACCAACAGGTGACAGTCTATGGTGGCTAAGCCAAGTAAAAATATGAGGTTTTAATTCTTTTCTAAAATCTGTAATGAATTTGCAATGCACACATAAGGCTGAGGCAATGAGTTCCAGAGTTTGGGGGCTGCCACTGATGAGAAAGCATGAGAACCAAGAACTGTCCGAGTATGGGAAAGGGAGAGAACTAATACAGACGAGGATCTGTAGATGAGTAGACAGGATCAGTGTTTAGCAGCTGCGTTGTTTCATATCTGAATAAGAGACAGAGAAAGCAGCAATTAGAATGAATGCTTCATCTGCTCAGATGCATTGTGTCCTTTGGGCGTATTGTGCTTGTGGGAAAGTTTCCTCCAACCGTCGCCAGAGCCGTGACCTCTGCGCTGACCTCAGCGTCTCAACAAAGACCGCTTCTCTCAATGGAGGAAATTGATTTTGTGTGTGGATGAACGCCAAAGGCAGCTCTTTAGCTGCCTGACAATCAAACAGTTGTTCCGTCTGCCGCTGTGTTGGCAGTTTCTTTGTCCTTTAGTCAGTGTATCTGCTCCCAGAATCTACTGAATTTTTATGAATTTGTTAATATAATAATAACGTCATTTCAAGTGGTTTAGGGGGCTGAGTTAGGCCGTGTGAAGGCCATTGTAATTACTCTTGATGTTTAATAATAATAATTTAATAATAATATTATTAATAAATTTTTCTCCTAGATAACTTTCAAATCCATTTATTGTTTCAAATGCTACTTTTCTTCCAAACTGTTCAGTAAATCCAATACCCTCACACTAAAAATTGTTTTCTTGGTCTCGCCCTTTTCCTTGTAGAATTTACATTTGGTAATAAGAATGTCTTTGTGTGATTTGAAGGAGTAAGTCCTTACTTAATGCTAAGTTGATTTGCTGCTAATTTATTCCGCTTAAATGAACTTTCATGACTTGGAATAATGAAATTTTCTCACAGAGTTTTGAATCTGGAGGTTTTAATGAATTAAACTAGATTTTTAATGCAATTGACACCAGTGGCGGTTCCACCGGAGGGCCCGTGCCCCTATTGATTTCGTGGCCCCCCTGTTGGGACCCTATACTTAATACTACATACCTAACAACAAATGGTTGGCCCCCATGATTAGAAGTTGCCACCCCAACGCCCCCTCCCCCACTTGCCAAATCCTAGAGCCGCCACTGATTGACACCCAATGGCATCTAACATAACAGAAGTCTTACATAACAAATGACGGCCTAAATGTGATGATAACCTGTTGAGTGTTCTTTTTGTGGCAATGGTGCTGCAAAAATCCTCTTTCCAAATGACCAGGTGATAGACTTTTGCCTCTGGAATGTGGAGGTATTTTTATCATAAGCAGTTTTTAGTTGGTTCTCAGAATTTGTGATTTCACAAAATATACCGTTAGGTTATCATTTTACTTAAATAAATACTCCAGATGTTTTGCATTCCTTCATTTTCCTCTTTTACATCAATTGCTGATAAGGCAAAAATTCTGCTCGTTTTGATTTGAACTCAAAATTTTTTCTGTGATTTTGATGTTCACATTCATGATGACTTAATCGTCATTTGCAATGATTGGAGAATCTGAGACTTTGTCCCATTGGTCAAGACAAACTCCTTGATGATGGGGGTTGTAAGATTTGGGTCTCAGCTGTCCGACCTTCCACTGCACGTTGAATAATTTAGGGTGAGGCAGGCTGACACCCCACAATTCTTTGGGAAATATAGCACCGCCAGTGACTCATGGTAGGACTTTGTATTTCCCATGATGTTCATGGGTTCATATGCTCTTATGTTCATGTGTTCATATGTGAAGCTGTTCTGTTTCTATGCACATCATGGCATTCAGTTAGACTTCTGTTTTCTTAGAAACTGAAGTCAAAGTAATTTGACTTTATAGAATATTTTTGCATTTGAAGTTCCTTTAGACGGGCAACGCATGTACAACTGTTGTCCTTTGGAGCTCATTTGCATATGCATGAGTTTGTGTTGAACTGAAAAGTTGAACGGGAGTTTTAAAACTTCAAAACAGAAATTGACTTTTGTTTGAGCAAAATATTGTTTCTCTCCATGGAGCATTTTCACAGCAGATGTCATGAATTTTTGATCTGATCTGATTCAGATGTGGAAGTCAGATTCAAAATGCTATATTCTAATTGTAGGATTTCTCTGACTGAAGCCAGAAATGACAATTTGTGTAAAATATTAGACCAAGAGGTTCCTTCCAAGAACAACACCATTTCACAAAACACAGTTTGTGTTTGGCCGAAATATAAAAGCATTTTTGATGTTTTGGTTTGAACTGTTTTGCCAACACTAAAATTTTGAAAAATAGCCCATTGCCTGAAATTCCAGCTTCTCATAAAACTTAGGTTTTTCTTCTTTGCTCCAAAGTGGTAGAATCTTCTGAAAATGGAAATTATCTGTTGACAAAATGAAATCATTATTATGCAGAAGTTGTGTATTAATGAATTTTGAGTGGATTCACTTGGTTGTTTGTTCTCTTTCTCATTTTGGAATTGTGTTTGTAATAGAATCTGTTCTTGGTTCTTGTTTCTTCTTATTATATTAAAATTTCTTGCAAATGGACTCAGTCGCATGCTTTTGCTGTCTGTTAAATTCTTATGCAACAGCTTTAAAAGAGAAAACGTGAAATAACTTCGTTTCTTATTTCAAGGTGTAATATTTTGCTTTTAATTGCCGTCTGATCTAACTTTTTAGATTGATCTGGCTCTATAATTCAATTTGGATTTGGTGCACACACCATCGGCTGATGCCCTGGGCATCATGATAGTGGCACTATAGAAGTTGATTGATCGATTGATTGAGTTTGCAAACTTTGGATGCACATTGAGTTGAGTTCTGTTTGTTGTTCCGTTTAGTTCCAAGTCATTATCCGGATGAGATCAGAGCAGTTGCTGTCAGTTCAGAAGGGATTCTGGTCAGCTGGTTGCCTCCTCCTCTGGATACGCTTCATGGAAATCTGGAGGGCTTCAAGGTCGTCTACAGAATAACCAGAGAAGATGAAGGTGAGGTGGTCAAGCCTCTACTCTCTTAACCGATGTCAATGATGACTGGATTGACACAAGGTCAAAGGCAAACCTTTCAAGGTCAAGGACTTGATTCACGTGTGACGTCATGCACTGAAGTGGAATCTTCCTTTGTATTATTTACCTTGACATTAGCGGAAGATTATTCCAGGTGCTCTGGTGCAATTCCACCAAATGGCAGTTGCAATTACTCCAGTGTCTTGTGCCAATGAGACCAGACTGATGTGCTCTCAATCAGGCTCACTGAGGGGGAAAGTGGGGCAAATGCCCAGGGGCCCGGGCGGGTCCACAGTTAGGGTTAGGTTAGGGTTGAAAACGAAGAAGCATTTGGGGCACAAGGTTGCTTGTTTTGCCAATCAATTATTTAATATTTAATCATAAAATTGCAAATCTTAGTAATTAAATTTAAATTCAAATGGAATCAGCACTCTTAGAGGGGCCATCAGTGTGTTTTGTGTTGGTGAGACATCTTCAGAAAGTAAGCCCTTCACGGTCCCTCTGAAACTGCTTGGTGGTACCCTGGGGGACTGCGGACCCCAGTTTGAGAACCGGTGCTATAGTCAGGAAAATACCTAGAAGTCAGAACTGCAATGATATTTGTTGTCTTATTAGAAGGAAATTTTGTTTTAAAAAACTGCAAGAAATTTATAGAAGTGTGAATGAGAGATAGAAAAATGCAATCAAAATGTAAGCATGGACCGCTTTTGCACAGAATTTTTGCTTTGATTCTTTTCAGAACATGAAATTTAGTTCTAAAGGAACCATTGATGGCCTACTTTATGAACTTCAAAATCTTTCAGATTCTGAGACTTTGAGAGTCTAAATGGTGCTTTGATCTGTTTCCCATTTCGTAAGAGATTTTCCCGTTGATTTCGGCCGCTGTCTTCAGTGTATACAGCTATGCGCTCTCAAAATGCCAGTTGGACTGTGGGAAGTTCTGCTGTTAACGTAAATACATCGGTGATTGAATATGATGCAAGATTTTAACCAAGACGACTTTAGTGGTACAGTATGCCAGTGTTTCCCAAACTGTGGATAGCGACCCAAAAGTGGGTCACAGGGCTCAGTCTAGTGGGTCGCCAGGGTAAGGCGAAATTAGATTCAAAAGTGTCATTTTCTAACCAATACCATACCAACCACCTCTGAGTAGAAGTATAAGAGGCGCTATACAAATGTCACAAATGTCAATGTCACAATGTCACAAGCCTTGAAAGTTGCCAGTAGTCTTATGTTTTAAGAACGTTATTTGCCTGCGATCCTCCATATACGGCTTATATTAAAATGATTACCGGTAGTGTTTTATCAAATTTCAGTTGACAATAAGTTTGCCGGATTGCAGCAAAGTACAAAGCCACTGAAGTGGGTTGCAGTTCCAGAAAGTTTGGTATGCCATGCCGTATGTTATATGCTGCGACTTTAGTGCTGCATAATGCTTTAGCTTTGTCTATTTCTTGAATCGCTTTTAATTCAAGAATTGATTTTTGTCTTCAGATGAAACGGACGCAACTACAATTGTCACGAAGAAACTCGGCGTGACGCTGGTCGGTCTTCGCAAATACACAAACTACAGCATTCAGTTGCTGGCTTACACGAGGGTGGGGGAGGGGGTGGCCAGTCCCCCAATCCATGTGATGACTCTCGAGAGCAGTAAGTACAAACACATTCAAGTATGTGCTCTGTGTTCAGCTGATTTCCTTACTGACTGACAGTTATTTCTCATATACTGCATGATATTTTAATTCTAGAAAAACGGCATTGAATGTGAGATTATTTGAGCAAAAGACTATCATCATCATCATCATCATCATCATCATCATCATTATCATCATCATCATTTCACTCTCTGCCGACTCTTTAGGGACCATAGCTAGACACAAAATGTTTCCAAGAAGTTCTATCTTCAACAATTGAAAAATTCCTTTCATGTTCATATCTTCTCTGATGTTGTCCATCCACTTTTTCCTGGGTCTTCCTCGTCCTTTGTTTCCTTCTATTTGAGTGTAGAGTGCCTTGTATGGTAGTCTCCTTTCTTCCATTCTGTTGACATGTCCCTACCAGTTCAGTTTTTTCCTTCTGATTTTGTCGAGAATTGTATCCTTTATGCCGATACTCTTTCTGATGTCTTTGTTTCTTATCTTTTGCAGTGAAAGGCTAAAATGTGAAAAATTATTAACGCATTTTATTCTAATTTTGTTTTCTATAAATTGTTTTTGAGTCTTAATAATAATCATCAAGATGAATTTATGTAGCCCCAGATATGCCGGCAGATGTTAAGGCGGTTGTTGCTGGCTCGGACAAAGTCCTTGTATCTTGGAAGCCTCCGTTGCATGCGAATGGCGTCTTAACAAAGTACACTGTTTACCGTAGAGACATTACCAGCGCTCAGGTACACATTGTCCAGTACATTTTCATCGTTCTTTGGTTGCTGAATGGCATAAACTTTATGACAACCACTGTGTATCGGTTGTTATTGCTTGAAATTAGTCAACGGCGTTCAATTTCATCGAGAATATAGTTGTAACGTGGATGAGAATTGTTGGTCAGTTAATAACAACAACAATAATAATTTGGTAATTTTGGCTTTTAGCGTCGGAAATTAATTTCGGGTTATTTCCGATAGTGTAAGGAAGATTGTAACAGTTAACGCATAAAAATGTCTTCTGCTATATTATCAAGCATAATTGTCAACCAAAGTAACAAGGAATGCAGCAAAAATGTCTTCACCTGTGAGCACACCACTGCAGTGCCAGTTGTTTATCACTCAACTTCTGTCCCAATTTCGACAAATTAGTGACTGGTTCTTGTTTAATCTGCTGCCTAGTGTAAACATTCGCCGGTAATACTATATAATTCACATTACGCGGACAGCCGGCCATTTCGGAGGCTAAACGCTGACAATTTGAATTTCCGATGCTAAAAGCCAAAATTACCATAATAATAATAATAGTAATAATAATGTGATTTTAAGTGGTTTAGGAGGCTAAGCAAGCCTGTGTGAAAACCACTGTAGTAACTCTCCGCATTCAATAACCTCATTTTTCGAGATAGCCTTTGAATCCGTTTACTGTTTCAACAGTCACTGTTGATGTCAAAGACATCCGTTGGAAATGGTGTGTGGCTGAGTTTTGTGTTATTGATTTTCAGTGAATTCCTTTCTTTGCTGTAAGAAGTCAGGGCAGCAAAATTTCTCGTTTTCACTCTTCTGTGAGCTCTGTAGAAAAGGAGAAAGATCTGACTTTGCATAGAAACATGCATCTCTTCTGTGGATCTGAACGTAAATTTATGGATTCTTGAATTTGAATACAAATTTATGTCACAATATTTTAAGATTCTTATTTTCAGGCGATTCCTCAATCTATCGATCTTCATCCGTCACTTTCTAGCCATCTGGTGACTGGTCTGAGTCTCTACTATCGCTACGGATTTCGTGTTTCGGCAAGCACTGCAGTCGGTGAAAGTGAATCAACCCGAGAAATTGTTGTGTCAACAGTTGACAACGGTGAAAAGAATTAATTTTATATCCACCTAATTCTGCGTTAATTTGCATTATTTTACATAATTATCGATTGAGTGTCTTTAATGCTTTTTTTATTATTCTCTCGTCTAGTGAGCGCTCGCATTGCCAGCTTTTCGTCCGTTGTGTATGTCTATTGGTATGACTCAGTATTTCTTCACTGCCTTGCGGTTGGCATGCCTCCACCCAATGTTACCTGGAAGAAGAGGTTTGTCATTGACTCAGTGATGCCTTCTTGTATTTAATCTTTGTTCTGCTAAATTATTGCACTTTAGTTTTCGATAGAAATTAAGAGATCGATGATATTTTATCATGTTATGTTTGTAACTTCACTAACACCACATTATGTTACAAACGGCACGATGTCTGACTGTACGAAAGCATGGCAAAGTGATAAGACAGAATGGTGGTGAAGGTAGAGGCAGTCCCATACTCGAACGAGCGTAGGGTCCGGCGCTCATCTTCGTGTACTAGGCAAGCTGTGATGCAGGTGGCTTATGCCATTAATCTAGAGTAGTTTTGCCAATGTTTTCTCTAGACCCGCGTTTTATCTTCACAGCTTAATGCTGCTACCAATTTATCGATGCCTAAGCGATGAAAGGCTTGGTTGGCTGGCACCATGACTAGATCCCAGGATGGTCACCCATCCAAGTACTAACCGCGCTTAACTTTAGACAAAGAGGATGTTTTAATCACCCAAGGAATTCTGTTGCAGGGGTGTTGTACTTTCGCCATTTGGTAACAACAATCGGGTCCTGCCAAACGGAACGCTTGTCCTCTTCGACGTGCAGAGTTCGGACGCGGCTGAGTACACTTGCCGAGCAGAGAACGAGAACGGAGCGGACGAGATCACCGCATCTGTCATAGTTCAAGGTCATTCACTGCTCTGAAGTACTTAATGTTAAGTGTCCTTCTGTCCTTTGGTGATTTCTGCTGTTCTACTCGGTCTAAAGTTTAGGATGAATGGCAAGTGAAGAAGAAGTGTTGTTAGGTTATTTTGGCGTGAAATGTCGCTTAGAAGCAGTGCTTTTTCCAGGAATAAAGGTTTGGAACTCATTTCGTATCTGTTTTGTCGTAAGAAGCATACCATAGCTATACTAGTAGAGTAACAGTACTTGGTATATTCATATACAATTTACGCTGTAATTTACGCTGTTCCCGTGCGTTCCCACTGAGAAAAGAACCGATTGTAAGTAATACATGCATTTATGGCATATCAATATAAACGAATCTGGCTAAAAAGATGTGGGAACGCCATTCCCGTGCATTCCCACTGAAAAAGTACTGCTTAGAAATGCTATCTATTGAATGAAATATTTTGTCTTTTTCTCTCTTTATTCTTCAACCAATTTCACTGATTTTCTTCTCCTGTTTGTGATTTGTGTTGTGTTTCTCCTTTTGTCTGTCTACTTTCTTGATATCTTGTCTGCCTTCATCTTATTTAGTTCTTTTTCTTAGCAGCTAAGATATCTGAATATGAATCTTCTGTGAATTCTTTTTTATTATCAAAGTTGGCAAAGATCACACAGGTAAGTGTAAACTGTCGATGTCATCATCAGTGAGCCTACAGGTGACGTGTGCCCTGCCTTTGGTGTTTGCTTCTGCCGTTAATATTATAATGGATCTACATTTGTGAGTGTTTGTTCTGTTGTGACGGTGACATTGTTGTTTGAAGAAGAAATTGAAGAATTGAAATGCTGATTAACACAATTTCCGTAAGCAAAGCTTTTCCTAATTCCTCTCAGAAATTCTAATGATTCTTCTCGGACATCAAAGTGAAGGTTTTGACACTTTCACAACGGACAAATGAGTGTTTGCGTGTGAATTCAGTGTCTTTAGCTTGTTTGCACTCAGCTGAAGAGCTGCTCTTAATAATTCTTTGTAATTATTTGTGAATTTGCAATGAATTTGTTCCTCAGAAATCAAAGAAATCAAAAGCGAAAACTCTTTGGTCATGTTTTGACTTATGCTTATGCTTCTTATGATTTCAGTTCTTTTTTGGAATAATTTTGTTTACTTTGATCGTATTACTACACAGGAGTGTTGCATATTATTACTTGTTAATTGGGATCGGTTTTGTGAGTGTTGTGTTGACTGTTTTTCTGTTTTTGCGTCTGTGTTTTTGACTTCTGAACATTTTTTATTTTCAGTTAATTTTCAGATTTTGTCCTCTCATTTGCAGTGATGGTCAACTAGTTAACTAATTAGTTGCTAACTAAAAGTTTAACTAATTTTTTAGTTATCTCCATAGTTTAATTAAATATTAATAGTTTAGTTAAAATGATAGCTTAACTGAAAAATTTTGGTTAATAACTAAATAGTTTAACTAAAACTTTTTAGTTGGTGTCCCAAATTCTCAATAACAGTCCCTCTTCAATCTATTCTTTTCTGGGTCATTTTTTCCAAACAAATTTGTGTTCCTGCAGTCTAGACTAAGACTTAAATATTAAAAAGACAATAAAATATAATTAATGATTTCAATGGTTCATTGACTGACATATGTTCATGTTGTGAGCATTGTCTATGTTTTCATGAACACATACATGATACCTAGGAAATAGTTGTAAAATTAGTTGCAAAAAGTTCAACTATATTTTTTTACTTTAGTTAACTATTTTAGAAAGTTAGTGTTCAACTAAAAGTTTTTTAGTTTAAATTTAGTTATAGTTTAACTAATGTTTTAGTTAGTTGCTCATCACTGCTCATTTGAATTAATAATTCGATTATTTGATCATTTGTTTAGTTGGGAATCAGCTTCCTAAGCTTTCCATTGCAGCTGACAACTGATTAATTAATTATCAAGTGAACTGAAATTAGACAAAAGAAATGAACTCTGTTTAGTTTATGAGTCATACCAAGAACAATTTTACTCTGTTTATGGTTGTCATTTAAATTAAACTAAATGAGGAACTACCTGGTATATATTTACGTTGAGGCCACGGATGTAGTCCTCAAGACCATGATCTTGGTCTCGAGAGCACTCAAGACTGATTCTTTGTGGTCTTAGTCTTGTCTTGGTCTCAACAGCTAAGACCTTGGTCTTGGTCTTGATAATGGCGGTCTTGGTCTCGGTCTAAGGTGGTCTTGATAATGGCGGTCTTGGTCTCGGTCTAAGGTGGTCTTGATAATGGCGGTATCGGTTGGTCTTGATAATGTCGGTCTTGGTCTCGGTCTATATGGTCTTGGGCTTGATGATAGTGGTCTTGGTCTTGCCAACTATTGTCTTGGTCTTGGTCTAGGTGGTCTTGGTCTTGTTTTGGTCTTGCTGGTTTTGACTACATCCCTGGTTGAGGCCAATTCTTATTGTGAATTGTATCAGAGAAAAATGAATGCAGTGTCGTGCATATACATTGAGAATGCAAACCCTACAAATGTTGTACTCATGTTGAAGTGTCACTTAGTGCCATTATAGAAATCTTTTCATTCATCTAACATGGATTTAGGACATTATGTTTTTGGCCCAAGCACCTTCAGTTGCAACGGAATTTGCAGACGTCATTAAATTATGGCCATTTGAGCAGTGAATGCAAAACAGCAGTTTAAATTCACCGTGAATGGCAAATGTTTTACAGATTTCTGCTATCGTTGAATTTTGCACGTTTAGCTCCTCCACGATCTCCCGTTCTCTCGGTTTCGATGACGACCTCTTCGAGTATTCAGGTCGTCTGGAGAACTGCAAGTAACGGCGGAAGTAGAATCAGTGGCTTCAGTCTTTTCTACCGCCCTCACGGGTCGACCGATTGGTCGTCCATGGATCTCGGTTCAAATAATCGGTCGTACGTTGCGAACGATCTGTTGTGTGGATCCGAATATTCTTTTTATTTAAGAGCACACAATCGAATGGGAGAAGGAGTCCCGAGCAACATCATCAGTGTCAAGACCAACGGATCCAGTGAGGAGGAGTCAATTATATCCATCGATCATAATTCCCTGTGCATGAGTAGTTTAAGCAGCAGATAATAATAATAATAATAATAATAACAACAACAACAATAATAATAACAATAATAATAGTAACAATATTAATAATAATAACAATAATAATAACAATAATAATAACAATAATAATAATAACAACAATAATAATAACAATAACAATAATAATAATAATAATAATAATAACAACAACAATAATAATAATAATAACAATAATAATAACAATAATAATAATAATAGCATGATTTCAAGTGGCTTAGGAACCTTATATCTGGATTTACCTGATAATTTGCAGCCAGATTTGAGTGCCATCGAATGCCTAAGGGTAGAAATGGTGCTACAAAAATGCATTATTATTTTTATTATTATTAATATTATTATTATTATTATTATTATTATTAGACTGGATTAAAGAGGTACAAGGTACCTGCACAAGGTAGGCAACTAGAAATTGGCTTACATGGCATTGGGTGCAAATGGTTCCCGTCAGAACACCGAAGTTAAGCAACGTCAAGCGCGGTCAGCACTTGGATGGGTGACCATCTCGAGATTGAGTCTTGGTGCTGATTAATAACCATAATAAATGCAGCACATGTGCGTGATATTTGTCGAAGCAATCGTTGGTATTTCTTTTATTTCTCTCTTCGATGATTTCTTACTGTATTTTGTTTACTATTTGATTGCAGATGTCGTGATTTTCATTTGTCTTGTACGGCATAGGTCCCATAATGCCTCCTCAGAGCCTCATCTTGTCACATGTTAATTCGACATTCGCCATTTTGGCGATGGACGAGTGGCAGGTCGCAGACTGTCCGATTCTTTTCTACGACGTCCAGTATCAGTTCTACGGAGACAACGAATGGCATTACATCCAACGATTGATCCATCCAAACATTGTAAGTATCAAAACGCGATTGACACAGAATTTTCTTTTTACACTTGAATTTGTGTTTACTGTCACCCATTTCGATCAGAGGGTTGCTGTTGTCCGATAATTGTCACCGTTGCTCTTAGGTTTCACTTAGCTAATTAGCGCTGACGTTCAAAATCAAATATTTGAGTGACGTCTGGTTTGTCATGGTTGCTGCTGGTAGACGATCTGACTGCTTCATTTCTTGGTCTTGTTTTGTTTATTTAATTTGACAAATTGCCGATTCCGCTAATTCTACTCGATGTGGTCGGGAAGTTCTGATGGATTCCGTTGGAGTCTGACGCTCTCGAGTCGGACTCTGTGACTGGCAGTTTTCGATTTCCTCAAGAAATGGGCAAGAGACAGTTCGCTCCTCCTACGCGAACCTTTGCGACCATCAGCTGGGTCAAACAGCTAGAATTCAAAGTTGTCGATCACCGCTAGAGATTAGCTCTTAACCAGGGATGGGTTAATGGACATTTGATTGTTTGTCACGTCTTCATACATTGTGGTCATGAGTGCAGATGGATGAGCGTTCTCCAAAGTGTTCTGTTGTTTGTTGTCCTGAGTGACCATACTAATCGCCCAACCAGTCCTCACTGCATGAAGCCATTAGCTCAAGTCCTTTTGGGTTCACTTTCCTACAAAAACTTTCCATTGATATTTCTGTGATGTCTTTTTCTAATTTGATTTCTGCATGGTTTGGCATTTGGTGTGGAGCAGTGGCATGTGTGGCCTGTTCCTGTCTACTGGGTTGTCTACAGCCGTACAAAGGCAGCCATTTCGGATGTTGCATTAGAAGCGCAAGATACACAATGATTTGGAGTAAGAAAACTGAAGCAAGCAAAATTTATGGCATTCAAAGAAATGAGATTGCTTGAATTTCACAATTCAGTTCAACGTTTAAGTCAGTGAAGAAGCAACCTCTGTTCAGAATTTAACCAGCACTCCAAAGTGAATGCAATGCTATGATGGTATTTGGTCATCTCTGATATTTAATAACGTTCAACATCAGTTATTATAAGAAAGGACATTGGCATCATAACCTATGCTGTTCACTTCAAAGTTTCATCCTTTTCACAAACACTCTCCATTTCAAGGATTCAAAGCAGAGTTTTATGTTCCACGAGACCTAAGAACCTTTTCCTAAACACATGCGGACTCTAATTACTTGGACTCAGAAGAACCAGTTTATTCAGACAAGTGTCCTATTTGAAGGAGGGGAAGGCGGGCACTGGATAATAGCGGAGGTGTCTTTTCAAGGTTTATGATTGGATGATTATTGTGCATCAGTTGTTGTCATCTACCGGGTACTCTGGCGTGGATTGACAACGACCGCACAAGTCTTCACTCCATTAGGAGATGCTGATTTTCTGCATTCCTGGCAGCAGTGTTTATTCTAGCCACCTTGACATTGGGGCGATTTTACCCTTCTCGAATGCCCTCGCAAGCAAAAAAATTGTCATCATTACATTTTTCCCCTCTCCCAAACCCCCCCGTCATCACACTTTTTGTTGTTGGGGGGATTTCCATCCCCACAGCCAACATATAAAAATTGGGGGGATTTTAAAACTTTTTTGTGGGGGGAATTCACCCCCAGAGAAGGCCTAGAATAAACACTGCCTGGCAGGGAAGGAGGGACAGGATATGCATTACTTGACTTCAGGGGAAGAAGGGAAAGATGGACGCCGGGGCCTTTGTGTGCTGCTGCCTTAGCAAGTTTTCATCTGTCTTCTTTCTGTTGTGCATAGAATCAACCTGAGTCCTTCTATTTAAGGAGAGCTTCTTCTCATACTTTCCCCTATTATTCATGTTCATTATTCATATTGTGGTCACTGTTGAGGTCTGATTATTCCATGATCAAGTCTTTTTACCCACTGATGATGCACTGCTTTCCAACCTGTGTGCCGCAGCAACGCTAGAAGTGTGCCGTGGTAAAATGTTGGAAAATAGTAAAATAATAATGGTGCTTTATTAATTGTTAATTATAAGTTGAATTATATATCTTCAATGAAGTTAAACATGAAATAGTGACACAGATTGCAAAGAAAATATGTACCCGGTACTTATGAAGAACGGCAGTCAATATTATACCGTATACTAGACTAGAGTCTAATATATACTATATAGTACTACAAATGCATCATTTAAAAATAAAATGTGTTAATTTCGGCTGCAGTGTGCCGTTGACCGTATGTTTCTTGGATAGTGTGCCATGACTTGACAATTTTTGGAAGCACTGTACTGATGTAATGATATCTGGCAAAGATTTCATCGTGGAAAAAATTCACAATTTTAGGTTCAGACTGATTTTATGCCATAAATCATAAAATTGTGTACCATGGAATTCTGGAATTTTGTGGTCCTTGAGTTGAAACAAACTCAGTTTAGGATTATTGGTTTGCTTTCTTCTTAGAGTTTATTTTTCCACTTACTGCCATTCAATTTTCTAATGCATCATTGTTCTTTATATTTTATATATACTTTATATGTAATTTATATACATGGGGCACGGTGGAGTAGTGGTAGGATTTCAGCCATGCAACCGGAGGGTAGTGGGTTCGATTCTTACCCTAGCCACTGCGTAGTGGCAACCTAGGGCAAGATGTTCGCCTCTGACTTAACTGCACATGAATAATTCTTCACTTTGTGAATGACTTAACGTGCATTAACAACCATGTAATATTTGTGGAGGACAGATGGTCATGTTGAGTGTTTGTCATATTAGTTGCCTATCATGATGTTGGTATGTGATGGATTTCGATCATTAATATTAGGATATCTTAGTAAAAGGATTTGGCAGCATTAGGCACTAGGGCGTAATATTAACTCTGTTTCATTTCGCCGGCAGACTTCTTACCGGATTGACCTTCATCCGTCAACGTGGTACATTGTGAAAGTGACCGCACACAGCAGCGCCGGGTCGACCGAATGCATTCTGAAGTTTGCCACAAAGTCTTACTTCGGCGCAACAGTTGAGCCGATTAGAATCGAGTACAGGCGTACAATGCCATTCTACAAGAACATCTACATCATGTTGTCCGCTTCTGTTGTTCTCGTTGTCGGTCTTATTACTGCGGTTGCCGTTGGACTGTATTGTCGTCGCTGGCAGTTGAGAAAACGCTACAGGGCAACTGCCTCGAGACTGCGCCAGGATCCCAAGACAGCCTTCGTCGTGCCGTCCGACGACGCTGACAAACTGGCGACGACGTCTGTGGCAGAAGATAGGCGAGACATTCAGACTTATGTTGCAGCTCCGAGTTTAACTTACAGTGCGCTTCATCAGATGCCTCCTCCTCCTCTTCGTACGGGAGTCGACGTCAGAACGAGTGAGCGCAGAGAGGAGGCCGCTTTGCACGACAGAATTCTGTGCGATGACGAAAATGAATCTTTTGACCAAAATCCAGACAGGATCAACGAAGAGAACATAGAAGAAGAAGAGCAAATAGCGAAAGCCACAACAACGCAAGGTATTCTTCATTTCTTCATATTTATATAAATTTTTATAAATTCTTATTAATTATTAAAATTAATTAAATTTTAATTACATTCTAGATTTTTTACTTCCATATTAAAGATATCAGAAGAATTCATGATTTAAGATCTGAATTTTTCCTTTTTCACTTACACTCACTCAGTTCGCCAGCGCATGAGATTCTCTGCACAACAAACAACTTATTGGACATTTAAGTGCAATATTTTGCATTCACTTATTTGCTCCTGAGATTAAAAATTTGTGCCAATATGATTTTAATAGCACTAATAATTTTTAATCTATATATATAATTCTCTATTTCTGTCTGTCTGTTGGTCACAATACACGGCAGATGTTGGAAGACGTTGTTGCCATTGAAAACTAAACTGTATATTGTTTAATCAAAACCGTACAATCAACGGAGCGTTTAACGAAGCGTCTTAATTGCAGCTTGACGAATCTTCCTGATTGCCTGCACGTTGTACTGCACCACTGAGGACGCAGCACCCCGTGTGGTGCCGTAGGCCCTACTGGGGACGCAGTCCCCCATGTTGGGCTGTAGTCTGTAGCCCTACTGGAAGGGGGCACAGCCTCCCGTCAGAAACCAAGCCTCAGCCGACGTGGGGCTGTAGGCCCTACTGGGTCGCAGCCTCCCGTCGGAGACCAAGCCCAAGCCCCTAGGGAGGCTATGTACAGGGTGTCTACGAAAAAACCCCCCAGCAGGAAAACTTTGATTTCTTAAAAGTTCCTAAATATATTTTTATTAAAATTGCCACACTTGTGCAGGACATATTTCCCCACCTTTCTGTCAATTTTCATCTAATTTGCATGTAAGGTGGCCATTTTGTGAGATATCAAAGTCAAAATTCGATTTTTACTACTCAGTCGCAGCATGACAGGCCTAAATATCTACAGCTTCACATAAATTTGGCTTCATGTCAATTTTGGTGGTATTATTAGCAGTTGTTGTTATTGTTCCAGTAGTAGTAGTAAAGTTTAAATCGAATGAAATTTTGTAAACATGTTTTTAAACTCACAGAATTTGACATAACAATAAAAGTTTGATTTAAACTTTCAAAATGGGTAAAATATCGAACGAAGATAAGATGCAAATTCAGACATTGCGGGAGCTTGGCTTTGGATACCGAACAATTTTTGCAATTAAGGTTAGGGTTAGGGTTTGCAATTATGTCCGATAACCATCTTGAAAAATTGTGGTTTAAGTTGAAATTTCTAGACAATCAATAAAATTTTGTCGGTTGATTCGTAAAAATCGAATTTTGACTTTGATATCTCACAAAATAGCCATCTTACACGCAAATGAGATGAAAATTGGCAGAAAGGTGGGGAAATATGTGCTGTACACGAGTGGAAATTTTGATAGAAATATATTTAGGAACTTTTAAGAAATCAAAGTTTTCCTGCTGGGGGTTTTTTCGTAGACACCCTGTATTAGCATTTTGATTCAATTGTTAACGTCATTGGTTTGAAGTGGGATGTTGTTTAGTAAAAGTGTCGAATGTATTTATTTTCAGAAGATGACCTCAGCATCTGTCCGTACGCAACCTTTCCTCTCAGTCACCACCTGAGTGCGTTTCATGCACAGAACAGATACGACAATTTGAATGAAACGGTCAGACGTCAAATACTTTTGCACCAGTCAGTTATTTCCATTCATTTAGCAATCGATATATGTTGCAATGCTACGACTAGGCTGTGTTGAAATGTTCTTTCAGATCGAGCTAATAATATTATTTCAGTTGTTCAATTATTTGCAAAGGAAATAATGATGTTGTCTTCAAAACATAGACTGTGACTATTTTAGCTAATTGATAATTATGATTTGGCTTCTGTTTTTATTAAAGATCTCAGACGTAAATGTCATCGCTTCACCTTCTCAGGAAATTACAAATGATGCTCAGAAGTCTCAATACCAGAACTTCCAAGGTATGTCATTGCTTCCAATACGACTGGACCTGACTTGACATGACTGGATCTGACTTGACATGACTGGACCTGACTTGACATGAGTGGACCTGACTTGACATGACTGGACCTTGGTTCACTCATATGTTTTCTGAATCCAGCCACTGTCAATGAATTGTGGTGAAGGTGTTTCAGGTAGAAATGAGTTGGAGTCTGATATATTGTTGACGATGACTGAGGACGTGACATTGACATTTGTTCTAAAGTTGTTTTTCTCACACAGCCTTTTGACGCAAAATTTCCTCTTCCACAGATTTTATGAATTTGATTTGATTTTCTGTTGTTACCACATTTTTTCATTTTAAGAATGTTGCTAATATTTTTTCTGCCCCCCAAAATTTTAGACATCGTTTATGTCTGATGTTGACAAGTCAAAAATAGGAAAGTGAGTAAGTAGATTTGCCTCAGAATGAAAGAAGGTTAATATTGAATATTTTATTCCCTCCCGAGAGTCAACGATGTTCATCGTATTTATCGGTCGGCTGAGTTGCTCGCTCGGTAGATGCACTTTGTGTCTTCAGTCGTCTATCATGAGGTGATCAGTTGTTTTTGGCAGCTGTTAATAAAGTGATTTTAAGTGGTTTAGGAGCGTCTGTGAGAGCCACTCTGATTGGTCTGAATTTCATGAATTTTACAGGAATCGAATCTCCATGGCAACAGAACAGACGTACAATTGACAGAATGTGTTGTCGCTTCTACTGTAATTGCCACTTTAAGTGACATAAATCGATCGAAAGGGCCAAGTACAATCAGATGGAATTGAATTTCTTATTGAAAACCAATAATAAGACAGAGTTTGTCTTATGCTGTCTCACTGCTCCCTCCTCCTCCTCCTCCTTCTCCCTCCACTGCCTCTCAAGTGACTAGCATACATTTGAGGATTTTCTAGTCGTCTTTTTCATATTCACTATTTTTGTTGTTCTAAAGAATCTCTGCGAAGAGACTCGAACGTTCCTCCGATGTCCGGCGCAAGTTCCTCAAAGAGACCGGTTCGCTCTGCACACCCTCCCCCTCCACCCATCAGACGTACGTTGACTCTTTCAAGAGGCAAGTAGACTTCAATGCTCATAATTAATAGAAGGCATCAATGTATCACAGATTTTTATTCTGGCTTTTAATTTAGTTTGCGAATCTGAATCGACTGAGAATAGACTGCAGCTGTTGACGCTGCTTTAGTTTTGAATAAATAAATGATCATTGGTAACAAGATCTTAAAGTGCATTACAAGAATGTTGGAAGTTCTCGTACAAACGCAGATATTTTGTGACCAGAGTATTGTTTAAAATTCAATTTCAAGGCGAGAACAATGCAATTTCCAGATTTTACTAAAAATCGTGTATTTAACGCTAGGCTAGGTTTGAGGGCCTTGGTAACGGAGATCAGCGCCGCCCTATGAGCCTTGAGGTTAGCCTTGAGTGCTCGGGATTCGGGAAGGACTTTACTTTTTACTTTACTAGGTTTGGGTTTGGGATTGGGGTTAGGGTCTCAATTAAATGTGTACCACGTAGATATCTAGACAATATGGTTACCATGACAAGAGTGAGGGTAAAAATGGTGGCAAATTGGCTTCAGCTTTTCTACGTCTTAACCAGAGATGGACTCTATCTAGTGTATATTTAAAATCCTTAGTAAAGATTTCTCTTTACTCTTCCTGTCTTCTTCTGTGAGATCAGAATCGTAAAGATGTTTCAAAATGATGTTCCTTATTTAAGTTTAAGTTGGAGATTATTACCACTGTAACTTTGGCACTGCATCTTTGAAATATTTTTGTGTTGTTTAGATATTCCTAGTAGAAGTGCGTCACTGCCAAAGGAGTGAGGAGGAGTTTAACCGCCGAAGCAATTTCTTTTCTTGTTGACAACCCTGGCTTTGATCAAGGGTACGTCCATCTCAGGTGTAGAAGTGGCTGAACAAGATTGTCCCGAGACAATTTTGATGAAGTTCAGAAAGGCAGATTCTGAAGACGAAGAGACCGATAGCAGCGGTCTGTTGAAGCTTCCCAAAACACGTCGGCAGCATCTTGTGCATTTGTGTTAATTGTGAACTCAGTCCTGGTGCTGTAGCTGCTGAAAACTTTACTATGCAAGTCTACTGACAATAATTTTATAACAATTAAGTGAATATTATTTGTGTGTTTAAACCATTAATATCTTGTTCTAATTTGCTGTTTGTTGGTTGTATTAAATAATTTTCAGCAAAAATCAGTTATAAGGGGCCATCCATAAAGTACATCAGGCTATTTTTGACCACCTACCTCTGTCACAACCTGCTAAAAATCTTGAACCCCTTAAAGCAATTTCCATAAATTATGTCACACAGGTTTTCTATTTAATACACAGTATTCGAGTTTCTTGTTCAACTTCCAGTAATGACAATGAATTTAATCGAGACATAAATTGTAAGTATCTCTGGAAAAAAGTGTTAATGAGCAAAAAGTCCTCTCAGGCATGGGCGTCTGCAGACATTTTTCGAGGGATGCAAAACAAGGTCCTGTGACGAAAGAATTTTAAAAAATTTCCAGCGGGAGGTGGGGGTGCAAAGCAAGGTTTTGTGATGAAAGAAACAAGTAAATTTACTTTTTTCATAACCACAATTTTTCAGAGGGGTGCAATTTCACCCCCCCCCCCGCGGAAGCCCATGCTCTCAGGCACTTGTACTATAGACCTACATCCTATTTGGTATATTTCAGGTTGTATATGTAAGGAAAGCGTGATGTCACAGTGGTCTCTACCCCTCCCATGTAACAAATTGTCACTTTCTTAGACTCATCACCCCTCGAGCGTGACGTAATTTATGGACGACCCCTAAGTTGAGGCATTCTTAGCATACTGTATTGTGACGACCTGTCCTGCTAATCTAAGTTAAATTTGGCAATCGTTAGGTATGGGTATGTCTTAAGATATCGAATCCACAGGTCCAAGGACAATATGTCAATATGTCTCACATATAGGCCTAATGCATCAGAAATCAACAATGAAAAATTATACAACTTTAATGAAAATACCGTAGGCCCCACTGGGGGCGCACCCCCCCCCCCCGTGAGAGACCAGACCCCTTTGAAGTCGTAGGCCCAAACCGTGGTCGTAGGTTCCGTTATGGCGTGCATCCGTCTGTGGTGGGGGCAAGACCACCCTGTGAGGCCGTATGAATAAAAACATTGTAAATGATATTCACGCATTCACTTAACATTTTAGAAATTTTTATATGTAATAATTTAAACTTTTGCAATAAATCGGGGTTAACAGCTAGTGGTCAATAATTCAATATATCCGAAGGGCAGTGAGGCTAGGTTGTTACAGCTATGGAGGATATGATTTTAGAAAAAGGAATGATTTAAGTTTAGACCTGAAGACTTGAGGAGATAATACGGGAATTATAGGAACTGAGGATTCAGATGTTATTGTTTGACAGTGTCTAAGGCTGCGGAGGGAAGATGGGATCGAGTTCCAAAGTTCAGGTGAGGCGTATGAGAAGGCACGGTTGCAAATTTTCAGGGATGACTGATTCATCGAGCGTGAAGGAGTGAGGTGAGATGACGATCGTGTGGGTCGAGGAGGCTGAGGGTTAATAGTGATCTAAGGTAGACATAGGGTTGCCAACTTGCCACTCGCCAGATGTCCGGTTCTTAACCGGACTGTGCGGTATTTTGCCTATTTGTTCGGTGAAAAAAATTGAGGCAATATCGGACATGCGTGTGTCCGGTATTTTCTTGCAACAATCAATAATAATAACAATTATGCACTTCTATAGCACCAGTTCTAACACCCAAAGGTATCAATCGATGGTACTTCAAAATCCACTTCAAAATCCGCAAAAGATCCAGGGGCGGCGACCAATAATTATTAACAGAGCATGTAAAATATAAGGAACGCATTAGGCCATCTGGCGAACGTCAGTTGCAAAGATTCTTCTAAATTTAGAATATTAAACGGCAAATCAAAAGCTTAAAGTTCTAATTCAATTCGAATGAAAATAAGCCAAATGTAGGTCTATTGCGTAGAATTATTCATATCTTTGCTAAATAAAGCAAAAGGAGAGAAATGGATATTGAAATTTATTGAAAATTATCTTTTTTACAAATTTGCCAGGAACATAACTTTGTGTTACGCGTCTTAAAAATCCTACGATCGAGTAGGCCTATGGCAAAATGGCTTTGTTGAATCACTTAGTAAATTTAATTATTTAAATTAATTTACTAATTTTTAAAGCTTATAGCAGTCATTATAGTTGTTGTGTGGACTCTGGTGGATGGAGTTTTCAGGAACTTCGCCCCAAGTTTTGTGGCAGATTGTCGCCGCCAAATCAACTCATTCACACATCTCTGCGGTGATGCAAACATTAACTAAATCGCATTACAGATCACAACGGAATGAAGGGAGGAAAGCCTGGGAAGGGTAAAAGAGGTCAGCCGAGAGAGAGAGAGAGAGAGAGAGAGAGAGAGAGAGAGACAGACAGACAGACAGACAGACAGACAGACAGACAGACAGACAAGGAGCGCCGTTTAACGTGGACTCATTCACGACCGTCGCCGCATTGAAGCCCTAGACTGTGTCGTTCCCATCTCTGGCTGTTGCTGCTGCTGCTGCTGCTGATGCTGCTGCCGAGCTGTCTGCATTAGAAATGTCCCGACGCCGAGTGCCCCCTCGCCGCCGACACCGGTCGCCGCCCTGGCCATCGTCCGGCACAGTGAGCCTCGACAGGAGGATGCCGGTTACAATCGGTGAGAACATTGATTTTCTTTCTGCGTCTCCATTGGCGATTAGCAGCCACTGTCTGATCGTCCATCGGCCCCCGCCGTGATGGTCATCATCATCGCCAGAGGCAGCCTACAGCGGCGGCGGCGGCGGCGGCGTCATCGTTTCGCCTGTTTCTACTATGCATCTGGCGTCAACGGGACCTTCTGTTATAACTACCGCGTCTAAATACGCGGCTGTCGTTCGTAGTCAACGATTCTGGGGCCTCTTTCTTCGTCTCCTTCGGATGAAAGGTCAGCAAATTCTCTCTCTCTCTCTCGTACAGAGAACGTCCGTTTGAATATAGTCATAGTAATTCAGCACAAGTGCACAGGGAGATCATAGAACCATCATCGAATCAGCATAATTTATTCAGCTTCTTCTTCTGATGATGACGCCTAAATCGCGTCTAAAGAAACATTCCTCCGGCGATGCAAATGATTGTCTCGTACTGTTGTCCATCGTCGCATTCTTTAAGCGTAGACAACAAAGACTCGGAACCTTTGGCGTTGTGCGTTTGGACGGAGCTCTTTCAGCTGACGCCATGTATAACGTAAACTCGGAGCTTCGAGTCTTAGGCGTCGACGGTCCACATGCACTGGTCCGGCCTTTACAAGTCCATTGTTTGCATATTATGAACACCGTTATCAGCGGGGCCTTGCCTGTATCTGATCAGCCTCCTCCTCTGCCTCAGAAGTACGGTAGTTAGAGTCAATCTGCATAATACTACAGCAACGGCTATTACTATGAACGTGCCCGGCGCTCAGCGGTATGTACACGATGAACTATGGCTATTCAGATCAGAGGCGTAGCGAGGGGGCAGGGGGGGGGGGCATATGCCCCCGGGCGCCGAGGTGAGGGGCACCAAAATCGAGTTTGAATAAACACCAAATAAGGAGGGGCCGTAGAGAGTTGAGGGACGCCGAATGAACGCATATGATGACCTTTTTGCTCGTCAGGAGACAAGGGCGCCGGACACCCTCGCTACGCCTCTGTGGTTATTGCCGATTGGACGCCTCAACACGTCTCTTCTAATTGGCTTTTCTTCCAGAGTCTCTCTCGCTGTTTTCCACTGAATTACTTCGGCAAATGATGTGCTTTTGTTGATTGATTTGAAGTGACATCAATAGGTATATTTGCGCTTTAGAAGTGATGTTACAATAGTGCAATAATAATAATAATAATAATAATAATAATAATAATAATAATAATAATAATAATAATAATAATAATAATAATAATAATAATAATAATAATAATAATAAATAATAATAGTAATAGTAATAATAATAATAATAATAATAGTAGTAGTAGTAGTAGTAGTAGTAGTAGTAGTAGTAGTAGTAGTAGTAGTAGTAGTAGTAGTAGTAGTAGTAGTAGTAGTAGTAGTAGTAGTAGTAGTAGTAGTAGTAGTAGTAGTAGTAGTAGACTAGTAGTAGTGTAGCGTACAGTACAGTAGGCTATTTCCAAAAACAGGAAAGTTAGTTTGGAAGAGGTCTACTCGAATAGCGTCCGGACGGGGTTCGGTCTGTCGCGGCTTGATTCTAAGAAGACAAACTGAGTCCAGCAATTGGTTTCGTATCGTTATAATGGTGAACAGCAGCTGCCTTATAAGTTATCGCTGGAGTCCGAAGTGGTTCTCACACAGGGCAGTCCCTACTGAACCACTTTAAACCTTGTTATATTATATTATAATTACAAACTAGACGAGGGAATGTTCCTCCTTAACGTTACGAATCTATCTGAGAGCAGTTATCAAATGTAAGATGACGAATGGCGGTGATAGGACAAGATGTCATGGGGACAAAATGTCACTGACAAATGTAACCAAATGACATTTTGTCCGGCCAGGCGAATGATAATCACCAAATGACTAGCGAACAACTATTGTGAAAAGAAACGATCAGAGGCAACTCATCATCTTCTCCTTGTTCCTTCATGAACTGAAGTTAAGGTGACAGCATGAATTTCTTTCCTCCAACCATGTCGATCCTCTGCCTTCTTGACTGCTGCTGATATTTTCATTCCTGTCCACTCTTCCACGTCATCCACCCATCTTCTCCCTGGTCGCCCTCTTCGTCTAGTTCCCGACATCATTCCTTGTTGGATTGTCCTCTCCAGTGTTGACCTAGTGTCGCTGTTCCGCTGTACGTGTCCGAAGTATTGCAGCTTCCTTCTTTTGCACATGTTGAGGAAACGTCTTTCCGTGCCTGACATTTTCAAAACCTCCTCATTGGTTTTCCTATCTCTCCAGCTTATGCTTTGCATGGTGCGTAATGAGTACATTTCAAAAGCTTCTATTCTTCTCTGTATTTTTCTTCTCAAAGTCCAACTTTCACATCCATATGATGCTGTACTCCATGCAACACTCTCGATTATCCTCTTCTTTGTTCTCATGCTGATATTGTTGTCTTTCCAAATGTTCTTCATTTTTCTGATGGCAACCCTTCCTTTTGTCAATCTGGCCTTTATTTCTTCCTCTAGGGAGATGACATTTTGTCCGGCCAGGCGAATGATAATCACCAAATGACTAGCGAACAACTATTGTGAAAAGAAACGATCAGAGGCAACTGGCGTCAGTCAAAAGACGATGGGTGCTTAACTGATCCATTCTCATTCGGGATTGGCGTCGACTATGGCGGTGTTTTCTGCTTGGCTCTTATTGTGTTTGTTTGAAGACGCGTCCGCATCAAAAACGATGAACGTCTCTCTGTCTCTCTCTCTCTGTCTGTCTCTGTCTGTCTCTGTCTGTCTCTGTCTGTCTCTGTCTGTCTCTGTCTGTCTCTGTCTCTGTCTCTGTCTCTGTCTCTCTCTCTCTCTCTCTCTCTCTCTCTCTCTCTCTGTGTGTGTGTGTGTGTGTGTGTGTGTGTGTGTGTGTGTGTGTGTGTGTGTGTGTGTGTGTGTGTGTGTGTGTGTGTGTGTGTGTGTGTGTGGCTCCATCTCTCTTAACTGGACTTGCCACTGTCTATGGCGGAGTTTGCTTGACTGTTTGGAAACCAGCATAGCATTTCGAGGCGCCCGACTGATCCAGAGCTCGTGGCTTACTTATAAAAATCTATGCAACATACTAACAAATCATCAGGGCAGAGCACTTATAAAAAAATAAACTTATGTGCAGTCTACACTATTCTAACCGGGGTGTATCATGTATGTGCTAAGCGTATTAGACACTAAATTTTAAGAATTCGCCACAGTGCTCTTCAGGTAAACTGTACTGGATTGGATGCGTTTGTTCTGCAGTTTGATGGATCGGTGCATTTGAAGGCAGCGTATAAGGCCTCTCCTGACATTCGAGACGAAACAGGATCAAGTGGAATGAACGGAGACAGCGGAGAGGGAGAGGGAGAGGGTGCGGTGGCTGAGGCGTTGTCTTCCAACGAAGGGGCAGTGGAGTGGAGGCGGTCGCAGACACCGCTGCTTAGGTGCGGCATTTGCGGCGAGAGATACTCGGATCCGAAGCTACTGCCTTGCCTACATACATTCTGTTTTTCCTGTCTCCATGATTACATTCCAGCTCACAGCCTTTCAGTCAACTGTCCTACCTGTCGTCAACAGTCTATTCTACCTGCAAACGGACTCTGCGCACTTCAGACGAACGTCTTCGTTGTCCACCTGATGACTGTTCTCGACAATTCCGCTGCACATTGCGCCCAGTGCAGAAAGGCCTACGCGCCGTCAAAATGCACCGTTTGCAATAAGAGCATGTGTGCCATTTGCGAAGCATCTCATCGCCAAGACCCTTCCACGGCAGCCCACGAGGTCATCGATGCCCTGGCGACTGCGACGACGGAGGGGCGTTCGAAGGACGACGGCGGCGGCGGTGAGGCTCTCGTCTGCTGTCTGCACGACGGTCAGGCGCTGGACGTCTTCTGCAGTGAATGCGACACTTCGGTGTGCATCGACTGCGCCGACGGCGAGCATCGCGACCACCCGACTGTCCCTCTGAGAGACGCCACCGCAGAGCAGCGGACGACGGTCACCGGACACCTGAAGCACTTCCAGGACCAAGTGCCGTCGATGGAAGACGCTCTACTGGCGGTCGAAGACGTCGCCGACAGTCTCCGAAGGAACCATCGAACGGCCGAGATGAGAATCCGAGAGACGTTCGACTCACTGGGACGCACTCTGTCGCAGCGAAGAGACACTTTGATCGCAGAGCTGGACAAGGCGTTTGACAGCAAACGGAAGACGCTGGAGATGCAGTCTGGCCATCTAGAGGAGCTGATCGTCGCCGTCAGCGGCTGTTGCGATTTCACATTCGATCGTCTAAATAAGGGAGGAGAGACGATCCCATTGCTCGCCAGAAAGGAACTCTCGGAGAAACTGAATCAACTTCAGTCGGACTTTTCTCGGCAGAAGTTTCCCGAGGAGAACGATTTGTTGGCCTTCGATTCGGCCGAATTATCGACCACAAAGAAGTGTCTGAAGAACTTCGGCCTAATTCGGACGAACAGCGCTGTTGCCCACGAGACCTCGGTCAGCGGAGAAGCAGTGAGACACTGCTGGGTCAATAGACAAGCAGCGATCACCATCACAACGAAAGACAGACTGAGCGAATTAGTCAGAGTCGGCAATTCCTCTTTTGCGGCCAAAATGTCAAACGAAGGCGTCGGCGGAGGGGGAGGGAGAGGGGGAGGGGGCGAGGCGTTCGCTCCGGACATAACGGACAATCACAACGGAACCTACGAACTCACTTATCTCGTTCGAGAGCCTGGATCTTACGTCCTGGAGATCAGTTTGTACGGACGGCCGATCAAAGGCTCGCCGTTTCGAATCAAGGCTGAGCGGGAGAGCGACAGCCTCGAGAGACCGAGGAGCGTTGCAGGGAGACCGCCGTCGTCGTCGTCGTCGGCGATGTCCTCCGCCGTCAAACAGAAGGGCAACTTGAGGACAAACAGCTCTCGTTCCCAGGGCTCCAATCGGAGGAGCGCCAACGCGGTAGACGACGACCTCATCGTGTCCATCGGGTTCAAAGGTCGCGGCAAAGGGGAATTTCTCAACCCACAGGGAATCGCCACAAGAGGCGACAGTATCGTCATTGCCGACAGCAACAACCAATGCGTCCAGATATTCTCCAGTTCCGGCGAATGTCGACTGCGCTTTGGGACTCGCGGTCGACAGCCGGGTCACATGCAGCGCCCCACCGGGGTCTCTGTCAGCGCCTTCGGCAACTACCTCGTTGCCGACTACGACAACAAATGGGTGAGCGTCTTCGATCCAGAAGGAAAGTACCTGAGCAAGATCGGAGCGGGGAAACTGCTCGGTCCGAAAGGGATCTGTGTTGACAAGGAGGGTCACATCATAATAGTCGACAACAAGGCGAGCTGCGTTCTCATCTACCAGTCCAATGGCAAACTGCTGCATAAGTTCGGATCTCGTGGTAGCGACGAGCGACATCTCGCCGGACCTCACTTCTGCTCCGTCAACTCTGTCAACGACATCCTCGTCACCGACTTCCACAATCATCGCGTGCGAGTGTTCGACAGCGAGGGAACGCACCGGTTCAGCTTCGGTTCGGCCGGAGAGGGCAACGGGCAGTTCAACGCACCCACGGGAATAGCAGTCGACAAGCACGACAACATACTTGTGGCCGATTGGGGAAATTCGCGCATACAGGTATACACCGCGTCCTTTCGAAGCTCTTAATTCATCTGAAACTGATTAGCGTTGAACGAGAACGCCTGAGTTTCGCTAACATCATTTAAATATAAAATCTGTCTGATTCAAACCTAGGGTCCCTAAAGGCTGGAGCCACCAAATTTTAGGGGGCCCGAAACACACACATTTTGAAAATTCTGTGTTAGCTTTCCTACGTTTGATTGGAATTGGAAGGTCGTTGTGTCCTGTCCACTCGTCATACTGCTTTCGCAGCAACATCTATCTAAATTCTCTTACTTATTATTGGCCATGGTCAACAACACAGTCCGGTGACGTCACCAATTACTGGTCAGGTCGACCCCTAGGTCTCAGACTTCGAGCCTAAGGACCTCATTACTTCATCAGTCAATGGATCCCTAATCAAGTCATTTAGCTCAGGGCCCCACATAACTTGATCCGGGCCTGCCAATCGTTATATCGCACAATTGAAGAATACTTGCACAGGTTGTATCATCTGTATGTATGCAAATATATAATGATGCTCTGATGATCTCTTGCAGGTTTTTGACAGTCAAGGGTCATTTTTGTCGTACGTTAACACTTCACGGGACCCATTGTATGGGCCTCAAGGTTTGGCGATCACGGAAGACGGCAGTATTGTGGTCGCTGATTCCGGCAATCATTGCTTCAAGGTCTATAAGCATATGATGCAATGAAAATCCTCCTCTGCCGTTAACTGACATTCGAGTGGACTCAACGGCATCGATCGCAAACGCCGATGACTTGTACGAAATGGGATAAATTCGTCTGAAACAGACGCAGCGGACGAATCTCTTCCAAAGGGTGCAGCGGTCAACGCCAATCGAAGTCCAACGACCGCCATTACAGACGTAATGGCGGCCATTTTGTTAACCTCTTAAATGCAACGAAACGGAAGAAAGACCTCGTTTCAAATCACAAAAGAGCAGTAGCCTACTCCCGTATGCCTAGATTTTAAAGCGAAAGAAATTACCGGGGCTTTATCTCCAAACAGAACCTAATGCAGTGACAGTCTGAATTAACAAGCTACGCTCGCTTTTGGGCTAAATTACATGTAGACTATAGTTTGCTCCAAGCAAATCCTGGTGAAGCACCTCATTGCCTCTTCACAATTCTCTTTACCACCTTTTCAGCTGATCTATCGATGTTTTTTATATTAGAGTTAGGCTTAATAAATCATTCCATTTTTTTAAAACCATAAATGTGCGACACTATTACAAGAGTGAGTTACTGTGCAGCTTCTTGGTATTCGTTTTTGTACGTTTTGTTTAGTTTCTCGCAGGGCCGCCGAGAGAAATTCCGGGCCCGTGTGCTGACTAGTCGCAGGAACCATAGTAGGCTTAATTAATAACTTGCGATGACCTTTTTGCTTCTCAGTCTTTTCAGGAGGGTATTAAAGAATTACAGCTTCTTAACCCCTTAACCGTGTATTTAACTGTAACTCAATGTAGAATGGACGGATATATCCGGGATCCCCAGTTAAGGGGTTAAAGCATTGTTGAGCGGGGCCCCAAAAGCTCCAGCGTCATCAACTTCTAACCCTACTAACCCTAACTACGGAATCACCCGGGCCCCCTACAGATCGCCGGGCCCCTGTGAATTTTTTCCCTGCACCTCTCGGCGGGCCTGGTTTGTTGTGATATTTTTGGTCAAAATTTCGGCCCTGAGTAAATAGTTGAATAGCCCTGCTGTAATATATAAATACTAACTTTTCGCTCGTCAAAAATATCGGGGAGCTTGACTTTTTTCCTGCATGATTTTTTGTAAATTTGCTTGCATTTTGCCCAATGCCTTGTCTTTAGGCCTAACCGGAACATGGCTTGAGCAGTTTGATTGACGCAGAGACGAATGTGAGGGTGAAATAATTAATCGAATGTCTGAATTATGTCGGTCAATGATATCCAGTTTGCGCGGAGTAGTATACGGGAAAGAGAAAAGAGAAGGGAGGGAAAAAGGGGAGCCCGGGGAGGAGGGGACGAGCAAAGGATGGGGATAGGAATAGGATGGGATTAGAAAAGTAGAGTCACTAGAGTGGAGGAGGGAAGTGCATGGAGGAACCAGAGAGCAGTGGTTAGGGCCAATAAACTGGAGGGGAAAATGAAGAGGCGCAGTTGTGGATGGGAAGCTATAAGGGAAGAGAAAGGAAGGTAAGGGACGAAAGGCAGAGGCGCTAGTATGAGAGGGAAGTGATGGGGAACGAGAGATGTAAGGAATAGAGAAGGGGAGATAGTGGGGGAAGGAGATTGGGAGAGGAGGGAGAGGAAAGGGGCGGATTAGGGAGGGATTAGAAAAATGAGGCAGGTCAGTCTGCTAACCACTGCTCCACCGCGAACCCATATCAACAACGTCCAGCCAAGCAGGACGATATCCTAAGCTCCGCCCATTTGGTTGCTCTGCCCATTATTGCATTTGGTTGCCTAGCAACAATAATAAAATGACAGCAGTGCGTCGTCCAATGAGAATGCGATTAGAAAAAGAGACATAAAAGCACAGACTTTGGATATATATAGGCCCTATATATATATATATATATATATATATATATATATATATATATATATATATATATATATATATATATATATATATATGAAATACAGGAAATACGAATTTTGAAAAATTCGTATTTCATTCATGAACTTTCTCCAAATAGGCCCAGTGGCGGCTCTAGGATTTGGCAAGTGGGGGGCGTTGGGGTGGCAACTTCTAATCATGGGGGGGCAACCATTTGTTGTTTAATGTATGTAGCATTAAGTATAGGGTCCCAAATGGATGGCCACTGGGGGGGCCAGGCACTCAATAGGGGGCACGGGCCCCCTGGCCCCCCGGTGGAACCGCCACTGAATAGGCCTATAACTTGATACCTGATCGTGTCAACGAAAGAGAGTTTAGTTGATCAAAAAAGTTTCAAGTGCAGTCCATTTGCGAATAACACTTCTTATCGCGTCAAACAAAATGTCCTCATTCAGCGTCCGCATTTTTCCTATTTGCTTTAGACAAGGAAGTGACCTTCATCTAGCTTATCTTATCTAACTTATCTTCATCTGAGGTTCTTCAATGGATTGTCAACACTGAAACTACAACCTAAAGTTTTGGTGATCCAAATTCACACAGTAGCGTGCAGAAGGAGAGGGTGGGGCGGTGGCCCCAGGCGCCGACCAGAGGGGGGGCGCAAAAATTGACTCGACGATTTTTTAGTGTCAACATTTTTACTACATTTTAGTGATTTTACTACTGCTGTTGTACCATCTAAAATTTCGATTTTATGCTCAAATATTAAGATTTACATAAACACCATTTTAAAATAATAAGATCTACCTAGGGGTCTATAGAGTTCAGCCACATGTGAAAAGTAGAGATGTGCGGGTACAGCAAATGCCTAGTGTAACTAGGGTTCAGTGTAATTAGGGTTCTCCATCAAGTGTAACTACGAGCCCTCCTACCCAACTATACTACCTATATAGGTTAGGTGGAGCAAGGCGTTCTGCGACTCGGTAGTCCACGGGGTCACTAGCTAGTCTAAAGGACATGATATAGTTGACTGCCCTCAGTAAATTGGTAGTCAAGAGAATTATTATAGTTTTACGTATTTTAATAAATCATGAACAATTTAATAAACAATATAAGTTTGAAACAACATTATTATCGTGACACAATAAAACAGAGCAATAATAATAAAATAGAATAATAGTTATGATTATGGTAGTTAACCTAGAATTTAAAGAGTAAAATTAGAACCGTTACTTCCCAACTTCTTTCGTTACCCTCGTTCGTCTAGATTCCCGTTTCCTCTTTCCTCCTTTTCGACTCTTCTTCCAACTCGTCTCAGATTGACTGGCTGATCGACTGAACTTGATTGAGTGAATTCTTTCCGACGACTCCCCTTGGTTGACTGCCTTCAGTCGAACCAATCTTCCGACCTCCTCTCTTCGATTCCGACTACTAAAAACTTCTTCCTTGTCGACTACCCAGGTTTTTAAGAGAATGGATCGCGTGACTACTCGACCTGGCTACTGCCCTTGGTCACTCGCATCACTGGTGTTTCCATCACGTTTTTGAACTCCTTGCACTCAGTCTTGGTCACAAGATCGGCCTCTCCTTTTTGGACCCTTCTACCCATTGTACCCACTTCTTAACACTTACAATGGCAACACATATTTAAAGTTCAAACCGCAATAAGTGCAAACTAATACAAGGCAAATTACTATAAGCATTAAGGCGCTACATAAATCTAATCCACTCTGTAATACTACGTCCGATTTAAAAAAAATCAACGTCCCCGTTGACAAACTACTGAACTACTTAAACGATTACCATACAACGCAAGTTATCCTTAAGCAAAATGTAAAAGAAAATAAACATAAACGCTACGTAAATGACCACTAAACATAAGCGAGAGTAAATTATAAGGTAAACTATAAGTCTTTAAACGTTCAATGAGAGGTTAAAATAAAGGTTAACATAAATGTTCACATGTTAAAATGTTCAAAGTAGTAATAAGCATTAGTTGATTATATATGTATATATGCACCAAAACTTATAAAAGTCTTTCTACTATAAGCATAAGCAAATTATAATTATCAATGATGAATTAAAGTAAACAGTTTCCAGTACGTAACTTCTTAGCATAGTAAACCAGACCTCCATGTTGCAACAAAATATATACGTTGTAATTTTTCTTCATTACTGCACGCAATTTATACCAAGTAAAGTGTGACAGACGAGTCTCTGAGACTATTTGTACATTTGTAAGATTATTAACATGCGTAACAGTGGTAGGTAATGAAGCAATTTTCAATGTTGGACAACAAATTCCCGCTACCTGTATGTTTAAGGGAGTATGTGAACTCTTAACAGTATACTGTGTAGGGCAATCGGGTAACACCTGTAGGTGCACATCAATGCAGATATTTGACGAAGCTTGTTCAATATGTAACATCAGATTACAGCCAGCATTAATAACGAGCTGAGTACTGCGCCATTTACATAATTTGTACAACACATATAAAATACACACTAAAATCATAAAGATCATAACTGGCGTAATACTCTGTAAATGCTCTTGAGTAACAATGATAAACGGCAATTGAGTACTGGTTGGATTTATATATATATAACAGGTTTGATTGGTACCGAAGTGCTAAAAGCACTGCGAGTAGACAACAAGGCAATGGAGCCATACAAAATATGCACTTTATATAATAACCACAAAATTATCAAGAAAGTAACTCCAGAGAGTACAATAGAAGCTATAGTTAGGTATCCCGGCAGTGACTGAAAATAAAATTCACCGAAATTTATCTCTCCCGCGAGTATGGGGTCTAAGGCAGTGGAGTAAATAATTTGGTCAGCTTTGGTTGCGTTTACAAGTTTATCTAAGGCAAGATTCAGGCGCTGAGAAGTGGCTAGACGCTCTAGAAGTGAGTGATTAAACAAACGGAATTCTGGCATCTGTACCGCGAGTGGGGAATTTAACAGGTCTAGCTGAGTAAATAAATGCCATGAATCATTACTAAGAAAATGAAGCAGAAGAGGCAGATTAAAATTAAATTGCAGTATAGGAGTGGGGGTTTTGGAATTTGAAGTCGATTCACACCTTGAAATTCTAGCTGGGATTATGGCGTGGGGGACTGGATAGCACAACCACACGGAATATTAAACAAACAATATGTCCCACCTTTAAGGGTTGTAACTGAGTGTGCACAGCTAACATTAAATACAGGAATATGTCGAATAAGAACAAGTGGAAGATCAATTACAAATAACTCTGACATACCCTCATCAAACCTCACAATGTACCGACAAAGCTTATGAATAGACAGCGTATTACCCAAGTATAATGCGAGTAAACAAGAATCATGTGACATAGGCCTCATCACCTGAATTTGAAAATTTTCTAATGGTACAGCCAACTTATCTGTTTCAATGTAAAAATCTTGACTAACAGCCATGATAAAATGTTTTGAAACCTGGGACAATTCACTTAACAACGAGGAATTACCTGAAATTGCAAGGGATATTTGATTACATCATATACATTAACAGCACTGTTTATATCCGCAATGGGAAATCTAATATTCACATAAATTTTGTTTTTGAAGCGGGTACACAAAAAATCAGCATTTTTATAGTAATACTCTGCATTCATATGTAAAAGTCTAAAATTGGGATATCTTGTCTCTAATTCGACAGCTATTTCTTTCAGTGTGGAGGATAAAATTTCTGCGGAGAATAAATTTGCGGGCAATGATCCCATTTTAAGAATTTCCAAACCATTAAATATTTGAGTAATTGTATCATGAAGTTGAAGATATTCGGCAAATTTTTCAAAAACAATGGTCAAAATGCGTAAAATCTGGTTTTGAAAATCCACCCTTAAGAAGCTCTGTCGAAAAAGATCGTGATTCACTGACGCGAATCCTTTTTGTACCATATCGTTCAGATTTCGAAAACTCTGTTGTGATAATGACATGAAGCTTGCTAGTCGCTGAGTGTCATGGTTAATAACATTTTGAACAACAGCAGATGAATTATACAATGCTAGAATCTGTTTTCGTAACACCACTAGATCTGTGTCCGTGGCTGTCCCAAACAACGTATTCAAAATGCCGCCTACAAACGGCAATAATGACCTCTTCTTCTTTGCAATTGTGGGAGAATGCTTGAGCTCTGGTATCAAGTCATACGCCGCACGAATCTTGGTTTGCATTTCTCTGTGTGACGCGTTTACGAAGTTGATAAGAGTAGGACCAATAGCGGAGATATTTTTACAGTGCTGATCGTTCGACTTTGGACTCTCGGTACAATAGTCCATCACGTAGCGCCAGTCTGTGAGACGCGGTATAGTGATTTCGAACAGGTGAGACCAGTAATCGAGTTTGAGCCTCGATTCGGCGTGGAATCGAAAGTACACGCCGAAGTGCGGGCGATTGACCGACGCTTGTGTCGAACTCTCGGCCGGTTCTATCTGGCTTAGCAGCATGAATAGAAACACCCAACGGTTGGTTGCCATCTCTCACTCCGCTCTAAATTAGGTATACATTTGTTTATAGTGACAATAATAATATACGAGTGTACTTGGTGACACTGATACTGTAGCTAGACAGTTCAAATTCCTGATAATAAAACAAATCATACGTGATAGCCGTTCAAAAAATAAATATATAAATCACTGAGGAAAAAAAACACAATCTCAAACCTAATTCACCAACTTGATACAATATGATACAATCTTAATGCTTGATGTAAGATGACTCAATAAAATCGGGAGCTTGAAACTTGGCATCTGCTAAACATGGCATTGTGACTAAATGCTCTTGCAACGACTTATTAACTTGCTGAGTGGGTCGCAACACTTTTGTATTGCATATGCATTCCGTACGCGTGTTTATTGCGGACTGTAAAAGAAAATTTTCACTTTATAGGCAACATCTACTTTTGGTAATCAAGATTGAGCGAAATGTCATTCTAGAATTCATTATCTAAGTTGCGACTGAACATTAAAGGGCCCTATAATGGACTGCCGAAGACAACAAATTCTAGGCCTCTTGGAAAATTTCCTTTTGCTCAATTCTATGAGTTTGAGCCAATTCTTATTAATTTGGTAAAATCTGCAGTGGTAACAACTCCCATTAACTTCTTTCCATATTTTAGGTGAAATAATTGGTCAGCTGCTTATCCTTCGAAACTTTTAGTGGTCCCTTAGAATCTATGAACTCGTTTACGGGATCTACCCGACAAGACATGGTTTATATGAAAATCATGTTTAAGCTTATCAGACAAATTAAATTCCGGTTCCCACGTAACAGAACGTGGTTTTGACGACCACAGAATCTTGTAATGTTTGATTCCATTAATGGGTTTGCATGCCAAAACTCTTTCGACATCGTACCACTGAGAGTCATTTGACGTCGGTGACGGTGTGGTTGTAGGTGAATAACTGTGAGGATTGCAAGTTTGCGTACGGTCCACAAAGGAAGACGACGCCTGGTCAGGAACGATTCTAGTGTTTGGTTTCACGCTTGACTGCATTTGAGGAATGTCGTTCGCCGGCGGATGGTTGGTGGCGCTTGTCACGGTTGACTGAGTACTGAAGTCGGCGACTCCTACGGTATCGGCTGTTGGCGTGGCATTGTTGTTGACTGATGAAGGTCCAAGATTCGCGGGATTAGTGTCGATGGTTGTCAATTCATCAAAACTGCCTTCTTCGCTGTCGTCGTTTGCAGTGTGTTGACTTTCTGCCGATGTGCCTGCGTTCTGAGTGGTTTCGTCCACTACGAATTTAGCTAACAAATCTTCCCGACAGGAATTAACCGGTTTAAGTCTCATTTGATGTACAGGGGAGGGGTGTTTGAGGTTTGTCTTTGAGTGGCGAAGAATGTACACGTCGTTGCTGAGTTGGTTAACAACATAGAATGGGCCGATCCATTTCTTGGTGATTTTCGGGCATTCACCTTTACGCTTGCGCGGATTTGACAGCCAGACTAAGTCTCCTGGGCTATAGGTTGCAGAACCTTGTGACTTGTTGTCGTACCTGGTTTTGTAAATCATTTGCGATCTCTCGATGTTCTCCTTGGCGACTGCATGAGCGACTTCTAGTTTCGGAATTAGCTGGCGAATATACTCATCTGTTGATTTGAAACCCGTGCTGCGGTAATCATCTAGAGAAATCTGTACAGGTAAGGACATTTCTCTTCCAAACATTAAGTAATAAGGGCTTAGATTGGTGCTGTAGATAGACGGTGTCGCGCGATGTGCTAGCATGATTCCCGGAATAAACTCATCCCAATTTTTCTGATCCATGCAGTGGATGCGTAAAGACTGGTAGATTGTGCTCCACTGTCTTTCGATTAAGCTGTTACTTTGTGCATGGAAGCTGGATGTTAATGTTCTCTTAACGTTGAATAGTTTACACAACTCTGTGACTAGGGAGCTCAAAAACGATGTACCACGGTCTGATAAAAGTGACCTTGGCGGTCCCAGGCGGGTGAAGACTTGTTCATACAACACAGATGCGATAGTGGAACTCTTCTGGTCAGGAATTCCGAAACATTCCGGCCAACGCGTTAATGAATCCATTACTAGTAATAAGTAACGATTACCTCTTTTTGTCAGTGGGAGTGGTCCTGCACAATCAATCTGGAAACGACCAAAGCAATTCTCGATTGGCAGTGGATGAAGCGGAGCTCGAATCAGATGCGTCGATCTTTTAGACGTTTGACAATCTATACAGGTATCTATAAACTGTGCGACGTCACTGTAAAGTCTTTCCCAAAAAAATCTGGCTCTAATTATTGCATAGCAACGATCTAATGATGCGTGATCAAAATTGGTGTGGAGTTCTGTTAGGATTGTCTCTCGAAGTGCCTTGGGAATCACAATCTGTGTGATTAGTGGTTTAACTAGCTGCATATTCTTGGTACGCGGTTGATATAAATGATGTAAAATGCCATCAATTAGCGTGAATTGCTCAGCTTGCATAACAAGTTTTCGAGCCCGTTTATCATCACTTGGTAGTTCCGAATTTTCTAAGTAATCAATATATGGCTTTAATTCGCTGCAGTTTCTCTGTGCTTGGCGAATATCAATATTAGCAAAAATATCTTGTTGACTTACGCTGTTAATTGATAAGAATGGTTGCTTCATACGAGACGGATGTTGAACGATCCTGGCAAAATACTTTGGTGATAAGGTACCTGTGTCATCACCCGGACTTAGGATGACATTATTTGTTGATCTGTAGAATTTGATTCCATCCTTCAATGCTTTTTCCAGTTTGATGTAGATGAGCGTATCGCACGAATTTCTCATTCCTTTAATTCTGCCATCTGCGTTGAGTTCACCTGAGGCAAAGTGGATGTGGTTTCTTCCCATGCGTTTCAGACCTTGATACTCGATGTTATTCCACGATTGTGTGGTCGTACCATGCACGATATTGGGATATGCCTTTGCATTAGTTATTTCTTCTAATTCGAGGTCAGGCACCGCAAATGTGTGCCCTTGGTTAGCACGCACTTTGAGCCGACCTGTTTCTGGGTCTGTGATCATAGCAAATCTCTGTTTGTCATTTTCAGTGACAACTCTTTGCACGTCTGTTTCATTGTATGCTTTCAATTCATTGCAGTTTAATAAATCGTCAACAAACAGAAACCCACCCGGAAGTAGTGGAAGGCGAAGCTCCTCTGCTCCATGCCGAAGCACGAAGGACATTGTTTTTGACAGATGAACATCGGACTTACGTGAAGATTCCTGGTTTCCAACTCTGATAGCGTTGGACCACTGACGGTCGTCGACTCTGGGCAGGACAACATCGACGCCCTCTGGTGAGTGTTGTGTTGGTTGTTCGGTCAGGGTGAGGAGATTTGCTTCTGTTATTTCTGACGGGTTGAAGGCGATTTCAAACCATTGTCTTTCCCCATATGACTCTTCTCTTTGGTTGATGGTTGCTAGGTACAGATCGTCTTGAAGGAAAACATCATCGCTAGCTGGCTCCTCGGGTGGTTGGTATTCGATCCTCGAGATTGCGTCAGCCGCTTGATTATGGCGTCCTGGTCTAAAATTCACTGTAAAGTTGTAACCTTGTAACAACAAACTCCACCGTGCTAACCTGCTTTGTGTCGATGCTCTCAGTTCATTTAAATAGCGTAACGAAATATGATCTGCTTCGATGATAAAATGGCGGTGTGCTAGGAATGAGTGAAAATGTCTAATTCCTTCCACCAAAGCAAGTGCCTCGATTTCAGACACTGACCAGTGTTTCTCATTACTACGCAGTGCTCGCCCTGCAAATTCAATTGGTCTCATATTACCTGTTTTATCTTTTTGACTTAAGATGTAAGATATGGCTATCGTGCTCGCATCGGTCGTCAAGGTGAACTCTGCATTTAGATCAGGAAATATAAGAGTAGGTGTTGACATTAGTGATTGTTTGAGGGTTTGGAAGGCTTGTTCGCAGGCATCTGTCCATAGAAATGAAATGTCTTTTCTCAATAATTCATTCATAGGCGCCGAAATCTTGCTGTATGATCTTACGAATTTTCTGTAGAAGTTACAAATGCCCAACCATCTTCTCAGTTCAGATACATTCGTTGGTCGTGGATAGTTTTTGATTTTTTCCACCTTCCTTTCATCTACTTCGAGTCCCTTGTTGCTAAGGATATGACCTAAAAAATATAGTTTATTCAGTGCAAACTGGCATTTCTGTGGGTGCATGCGAAGGTTTGCCTGGCGAAGTCTGTCAAAAACGATCTCCAGATGCTGGAGGTGATCTTCAAAAGTGCTGGAGAAAATCAGAATGTCATCAATGTACACGAAAATGAAATGATAAAGAATTCCATGAAAAACGTTGTGTAGAAGTGACTGGAAAACCGCGGGGGCATTTCGTAATCCAAAGCTCAAGCGTTTAAATGAATACGCCCCATCATGCGTAACAAATGTTGATTTGTGTTTTGTGTCCTCGTCTAAGTGGATTTGTCGGTATCCCTCTTTTAGATCGATCGCGCTGAACACCGAAGGACGATTGAAGGTCATGGCATCCACCACAGAATCCAACGTGGGAAGCTCAAAAACCATCTCGTAGGTCTGCTGGTTAAGTTTGCGGTAGTCGATTACGAACCTGGGACTGGTGGACTGCTTCTTAGCGACCAGCAACACTGGCGACCTCCAGGGAGAGAAACTTTCTTCAATAATGTCACCTTGAAGCATTTCTTTGACCTGTCGGCTGATTTCTTTGCGAGCTTCCGGGCTATGCCTGTACGGCTTTTGGCTCACTGGAGCTCCGAAAGTCTCAATGCGATGTTTCAACATGGAAGAGCCAGGGAGTTCGTTAAGATTCTGCGCAAATAAGTCTCTATTTACATATAACAACGCAGACAAGGATTCTAGCTTCTGCACCTCCAAGGCGTCAACAGGTAACTGAATGCCGATAGCGTTCAGTGCACTCAACCGTTCTTTATGTATAGGCAAGGCTTTTGAAGTTGATTCTGGTTGCAAAACACAGTGTGATTCCCGTTAACTGAAACTGAAACTGAAATATCCGTTAACTGATAAATAATAAATCCGTTAACTGGAACTGGAACTGGAACTGGAAAATATGCAAAACTGCAACGAAAACTGAAACTGGAAAATAAGCAACTGAAACTGAAAAATCGAGTCATATCAGTATCGTTTCAGTTTCAGTAATCTGAATATGGTACGCGAGCATCAGTGTAGCTGTGTGGACGACAGGCTGGCTATTGATCTATTGTCCACATGTATGTCAGTACTCAATAGTCCAGTTGTTTACTGCTCGCTCGACCTATTGCCGGCCTGGGCAACAGGACGTCACGCCCCCCCCCAGTGACAGTAGTTCTTTTGCCCCTTAATTGACGGTATTCGTCAACCAAGCCTGTAAGGCCTGCACGGACTACATGCTGCTTTGCTGATTGACCTACTTTGATCATATGGACATACTATTGGAATAATGCTCTTTTTTATGTACAAGTACTCTAATGAATGATTAATGTAAACAATTTATTGACTTAAGTTATGTATGTAACTGGTATGATGTTCTGTTAGAAATAAACCCATTCACAAATAACTTTGTTTCTACTAACTTTAAACTTCACATGTGTAATGTAGAGACTTTCAGGCTGTGTGCCCTTATAACCAGTTGAATAAAAATGAATATGAAATGTCAAATAAACGTTGTGCTGTAATGCTATTGTTGCATCAGTATTTAAATGTAGGGCTTTCATCCTATGTCTGCGTTTGTATTAGAACGACTAAAAACTGGAACTGAAAAATACCTGCAACTGAAACTGAAACTGGAAAATATACAAAACTGAAACTGAAACGGAAACTGAAAAATAAGTTTGCAAAACGGAACTGAAACTGGAACTGAAATATAATGAGCAACTGGAATCACACTGGCAAAACATTCATAGATGCACTAGTCATAGAAGTCTGAGTCTCTTCTGCAAGGCACATGCTAGCAATTTTCATATTTTTACGTAAAAGGACTGTACATGCAGTTGGGTTTAAAATCTGTACAAGAGTTTTACATGCTCTTGGCTTAACCAATATGTTTGCCACGAGTGCTTGGCTACTATTGTAAGCACGCAGCGGTTCAATAATTACATCTTTATTATTAAACTTAGAAGGAGTATTTACAGTTGCAAATAAAACCGATTTGGGCGGAATTTTAACATTGTCGGGTAGACGGAGTACTGATGCCAAGTTTCTCTGCTTTGAAATAAAGTTAAGTGACACTAAATCTTCACATAAGTTTAAAGTACAATATTTATAATCGATTACTGCGTCGTTGTTACGCAGAAAGTCATGACCAAGAATTATATGTTTGACCAATCTAGGAATTATTAAAAAGTCAACCTCTACAATTAAACCAGAAAAATTCAGCGGAATTGTAATTTGACCTACAATGTCTAACGCTTGGTTGTTTGCTCCATACAATCGAATGTCTACAGGTGAAATGTTCTCATGCTTTAATCTTAATGTTTTGAACATTTCAACTGATATCGCAGACCTGGCCGCGCCCGTATCAATTAGGATTGGGCGGGACCTCCCAAAAAATTTCCCAAAAATTTCCGCGGTCCCTTCAACAGAATCTGACAATGCTTGTAAATTCCCTGAGTCAAAACGTGACTTGCCAAATTTAGTAAACTTTGGGTTACCCCTTTTGTGAATACTTGCCGAATTTGAATCAGGGCAATTGACTTTTGGTCCTTTTATTGAGGAGTGAACTGAATGAAACGGATTTGAATGATTCTCTTGACTCGAATGTGAATGATTCGTATTGAACCAGCGCTGGTAAGGCGCCGGTTTTGATTGCTATTCTGATCGGGCTTTGGCCTTCAAACAAAAGCGCGTGAAGTGGTTTCTGCGTAAACAAAATCTGCATTGTACTCCAAAAACTGGACATTTGTCATTTGCCCTGTGGGCGTTCCCACAGTTCCGGCAGTTGTTATTCATTGAATTTTGAAAATACCCATATGGATTGCTTTTATTGTAAAAATTCTGTGATGTTTTAGGATTGAAATTTGAACGATAACTAGACTGAGGAGTTCTAGGGCTGAACTCAGTCTGTTGGTCATTTTGAAACTCTCTACGGTAAAAATTTGGTCTAAAATTTTGCGGTTTTGGTGAACAATTTTGTCTTTTACTGACGTCAGTAAAATCATTTTTATATCCTGAACTTGAAGTCTTTGCTGCCCTGAAATTTGAATGGTCCGGGTAATTTTGAGCATAGTCTTGATCGTAGACTTGTTTTGAATCCAAAAACTGTACTTTCTTAGAGGCATTCTGTAAAGGTGCCATAGGCGAAATAGGTCTTAATTGAAGTCGTTCCATTTGTTCTTTCATTTCAGCCAATGATTGTAATATTTGACTATTTGTGTCTGGCATTGAATCATTTGCAAGTTCAAACAAGGAAGCGACTTGAAGTAAATCTTCAATATTTTTAACTCCCTTCTGTAGCACACAATTTTTAACACCTGGTAGCAATCCATGGAGCACAATCTGAAAGACGGTGTCGGCTGACAATTGCAGTCTGTCCCCTTTAAATTGGATATCTGACACAAAATCATGGACCTTTTGATTCGTTGTTTGCCGTGTGTTCCATAAATTTCCAATCTCGTTCCACGGTTTGTCATAAATTGTATATCTAGCAATAAAGAGTTTTGATAACTCTTGAAAATCACTGAATGAAGATTTAGGCAATGTCTTAAACCATGTGGCTGCTGAACCCCGTAAAAGTAACTGAAAAGCTGAAATTGCTGATTCAGAGTCAAGTTGGTTAAATTTTGCCCATAAATTAAAAATTCTTACAAACTCAACCGAATCTTCCTGGCTCGTACCCGTAAAGTAACTAGGACAGAAAAGGCCAGACCTCATGATTTGTTTTGAATTTCCAAAATCTGGTGGTGTTCGGGTTTCTGAGGGTAGCGTGGACCCGATCATGGGCGCTAATAATCCCGCTGGTTGTGCGGCGTTACTGCCACTTGCACCTGTTGCTTGCGTTTCTTTAAAATCATGCACATCGTTGGCTCCTGCTTGTAAAAATTCTGTTGAGTTAACTTGTGGACCTGCAATTGAAACTACGTGCGATGATGATTGATTATGACCTGGTTGTCGCTGCGACTCGACTGACTGATGATCGCTTGATGGTTGATGGTTGATTGATGATTGATTGAACGTCTGACGGGGTGGTTGTAGAATTGGCACTCTTAAAGGAAACCTGAATGAACTTTGATTTGGCACGAAAGTCAATTGTACAGGACCGAGCTGATCGCGGGCTGCTTGAGTCTGTCGTGGCATGATTGAATGGCTGAATGATTGCATGCATGAATGGTCGACTGTCTGATCTTTAGGCGGAAAAAATATGTTGTGCATACGAGAATGTGAGAGATCCTCCATAACTTCAGAACGGTTATTTCCAAAGGAATTGGTTAGTGGGAACGCGGTTGTGACCGATGCGGAACGTGAATTTGGAACAAGATGATCTACTTGAGGCGACAGCAAAGGCATGTGATTACTGACGCCGTCATGTGATTCGGGCCGACGAAGGACTGTCTCTAACTCTTGGTCCAACAATGGCGGAGATTCGGAATGATTAGGCGATAATGATTGAGACGCTGACTCATGCAACAAATGAAACGATGGTGGTGATTCGTCCCTGAGTCTCTGCAAATGAAATGATTGCTGCGATTCTGTGCGGTTCTGTGCGAGCGATTCCGTCATGATTATGATAGAAGAGAGCAAAATGAAATGAAGTGACAATTGATTCGTCCAAAAACGCCAGTAAAACGCACTAACACCGTTTAGGCGAACGAGGACAGCCACCTGCCCAACTAAATTATTCACAGCTAAAATAAACGTTCAAGACTTTACACTAGATATTTAAAATAGAGTGCCCCTGCAATACAATATAATGCACACTGGCGAACTTAAGAATTCCGTGCCTCCCTAAGTAACTTACTTGATTAAATAACTGTTAATTTAGGTAAGAACATTGTAAAGAATCGTGATCGACATTAAGATATACTCTGAGGTTGGGGATCTACGTGCCTAAGGTGACGGATTCGAACTCGGTATCTCCACCAAGTGTAACTAGGGTTCAGTGTAATTAGGGTTCTCCATCAAGTGTAACTACGAGCCCTCCTACCCAACTATACTACCTATATAGGTTAGGTGGAGCAAGGCGTTCTGCGACTCGGTAGTCCACGGGGTCACTAGCTAGTCTAAAGGACATGATATAGTTGACTGCCCTCAGTAAATTGGTAGTCAAGAGAATTATTATAGTTTTACGTATTTTAATAAATCATGAACAATTTAATAAACAATATAAGTTTGAAACAACATTATTATCGTGACACAATAAAACAGAGCAATAATAATAAAATAGAATAATAGTTATGATTATGGTAGTTAACCTAGAATTTAAAGAGTAAAATTAGAACCGTTACTTCCCAACTTCTTTCGTTACCCTCGTTCGTCTAGATTCCCGTTTCCTCTTTCCTCCTTTTCGACTCTTCTTCCAACTCGTCTCAGATTGACTGGCTGATCGACTGAACTTGATTGAGTGAATTCTTTCCGACGACTCCCCTTGGTTGACTGCCTTCAGTCGAACCAATCTTCCGACCTCCTCTCTTCGATTCCGACTACTAAAAACTTCTTCCTTGTCGACTACCCAGGTTTTTAAGAGAATGGATCGCGTGACTACTCGACCTGGCTACTGCCCTTGGTCACTCGCATCACTGCTGTTTCCATCACGTTTTTGAACTCCTTGCACTCAGTCTTGGTCACAAGATCGGCCTCTCCTTTTTGGACCCTTCTACCCATTGTACCCACTTCTTAACACTTACAATGACAACACATATTTAAAGTTCAAACCGCAATAAGTGCAAACTAATACAAGGCAAATTACTATAAGCATTAAGGCGCTACATAAATCTAATCCACTCTGTAATACTACTCTACCCGTACCCGTGCAAAAACTTCCTTACCCTACCCTATCCGTACCCGTAGCGCTATACCCGTACCCGACCCGTACCCATAAAATTGTACCCTACCCCTACCCGTGCCCGCGCCCGCGGGTACGGGTACAAGGACCTGCACCCTTACCCGTAGGCCTATACAGTGGCGTAGCGTGACTTTTGGGCGCCCGGGGGCATCTTTGCCATGGGGGCCCCGAGTTTCGAGCTGACGAGCAAAAAAAGGTCGTCAGCACATCATTTCTAGATTTCTAGGGTTAGGTATAAGTTAGGGTTAACCCTAACCTAACCCTAGCTTAGACCCCTCTTCGGCCCCCCCCGCCCGGGGCCCGGGGGGCTGTCAACAAAGTGCCCACCCCCACGTTACGCCACTGGGCCTATACCCGTATCCGTTCCTGTAGACCAGCGGTTCTCAACCTTTATAGTGCCGCGACCCTTTTAATTCAATTACCCATGATGTGGCGACCCCCAACCGTAAAATCACTTTCGTTCATAATGTAAACTGTTAAAAATAATAATGCTACGACAATAAAAATGTTCGAAATCGTTATTATTTAATTGCCTCCATGTCTATCCTCGAATGACAATTATAGTAAAAGAACTAGTACGTCGTAACTACCACTGAGGAAATTTTGTACAATAACAATACAAGAGACAACCTAATATTTCTGATGGTCTCGGGCGACCCCTGGCAAATCGTCATTCGACCCCCGTGGGGGTCGCGACCCACAGGTTGAGAACCGCTGCTTTAGACTATATATAGAGAGGCAGCAACATTAATGTATTAATGAAAGCAAAGTACATTTTTTAAGCATGTCATATGTTGGAAAGAATTTTGTAAGAGGCACATTTTTAGATTAGGACAGATCTAGGACTTAGGAATCAGAGTAATCTACTTGTCAAACAGTAGGCCCGGGTTCTTTCTGGGGATACTGGACTACTGATTGGTAACACACAGCTATAGTCAGCTATACTAAGTCTACATGGATGTCGGACAAGGACTAGAAGACTCGATGGGCCTGTTTAAAATATTTAGTAGATAGGCCTATAGTTAAGCAATGAGAAGGCATATTGGAGCTGAAGTTAAACAACAAAACGATTTACCAAAGGGACATTATCACTTCAGGACACCATTACAATGATTTTACGTTTGATTATGATTGCTACATTACTGACAGGGTGCGATTTGTGACCTGGAGCAGGGGGGGGGGCTAGCAGAGAATTTGATCGATTGGTCATGCAAAGTTGTAAGCAAATCCAGTAATTAAAGTTTCTACCGCATTTCACGAAATTAATTAGTTCATCGCCAACTTTCGTGTGGACAAACAAATTCAATTTAATTGGGTTTATTATTATTAGTATCGAAACAAAAATAGGCTTACTGTTACAATAGGCCTATGTGAATAAGGTTTCGGGCAGCGCTATAGAAATTTCGTTTTGCTTGCTTACTTGCTTACTTAGTAGGCCTAAGAAGACCCTATTAAGTGGAGAGAGCCCACTGAGCCCAGGCAGGCTGACAGAAGAAGGTGGCAGAGTGGGTTACGCGCTGGACCAGCAGACTGAAGAAGAGGGTTGAAGCCCCGTTACCGCCCCTTGTGGCTTTAACGCAGGCAGTAATGCCTCCTAAGCCCCTTTAAATCATGCTAATACAACGTCTAAATGAATTTTTCTTCTTTAGGTTCTGTGCATTTCTACGTTAGCGACCATGGATTTCCACTTTGTTCGATCTTGACATCCTCTTATAAATTCGATGTTATTCTTTACTACCTCCAGTGTTTATTCTAGCCACCTAGACATTGGGGGAGGTTAACTTTTTTGGGGGAACAGACATTGGGGAAGTCATACTACTTGCCAAAATGTCAAATTTCGAGGGATTTCAAACTTTGGAGGAGAAATTCCCCCAGAGAAGGTTTAGAATAAAAACCGACTTCCTAGCTCAATTCCTTTTCGTAGGCAGTCTGCATAGGCGTTTCTCTACCTTCCACTAGAGCTGGGTCTATTACGATTATTTTTTCCGATTACGATTACGATTATTTTCGATTATTTTTCACGATTACGATTTCGATTACGATTACGGTTTTTTATATAATCGCGATTTCGATTTCGATTATTTCACAGTACCTTTAGAAACTGGCTTTCCCGCCATATTTTACAGTATTCGGCAATCCTCTGTGTATCGATGTTCAGTTGGTCTTCAACAGGGATATTTCTACACCCCTAACACCCCCCAACACCCCCAATTTGAGGTCGACACCCCTAAAATTTGGTAATGTGACAATGGTATGCATACAGAATGCATATTGATTAGCCCTGAACACCCTCAAACAGGCCCATTCAGAGGGGGGCCAGGAGGGCCATTCGGCCCGGGCCTCCATCATTTGGGGGCCTCCCTTTGTTTCCTTGTCTAGAATTCTGGAAGAGCTAGAAAGCTAGATAGCTACTACTAGAAGGGGCCTCACAATTTGGTGATGACCTTTTTTGCTTGTTGACAATTTTGGGATTTTGGGAAAGCTAGGAAGGTATTCTGCGGTCCTCAAAATTGGTGATTACATTTTTTCGCTTGTTAAAATTTTAATTGTTGGGAAGGCTAGGAGAGGCCTCGAAATTCCAACTGGCCTGGGCCTCCTTCAGCCTCTGAAGGGGCCTGCCCCGAAATGGAGAAATACACCCCACAACCTTTATCCTCGGATGACTTTTTTGCTTGTCAGACTTTCTGTGAGTCTCTATAAGGTTTTTTTGCTTGTCAGCCTTTTTTCGGTAGAAACTTCCAAATTTCGACACTCCCAGATTTTCCCGACACCCCAAATTCACAATCCTAGAAATAACCCTGGTCTTCAATCTCCTTAAAGGATCGAGCCTGGGTGGCAAGACCGATATCGTCAGCGTATCCAAACTTCCTACCTATGGTATCCGATAAGTCGTGTGTTGGCCTATAAGCCTACAAATTGAATAACATAGGTGCTAGAACTGAACACTGTGTTAGACCGTTTTGCTGACGTCTCCAGGAGCTGACATCTTCTCTCAAGTGAACTAAGAACCGTTTGTCAGAGATGAGTAATTCCACAAGCTGACAGAACCAGGGTGGCAAATTGAGCGAGAGTTTGTACATTAAACCCGCATGCCACACCGCATCGAAAGCTGCTGTCAAATCCAGAAAGATGGTGCCTGTCTTTATACGCAGTTGAATCCATTATCAATGAAAATCTGATAATCAACGGTAAATTGATCTTTCTTTGAATCGGAAATATTGTATATATAACTTACGGGAATATGTCACGTGCGCCTATCATGATTGACGTACGCGCCAGCCAATGGCGCTCTGCACGGTCTCACAGACGTTACAGCAGCAGGAGGGATACGCAGTCATCGACAGAGACTCGAACTAGCGACACGCTCGACACAGAACTGTTGATAAATAATAAAGCTCTTTTAAAGTATAAAGCTATACTTTACATGCTGTCAGAAGTCTGACGATGGCAAACTCACCCCAGATACCCATGCCAGCTGTGCTGAAGCTGAATGGGAACCTCGCAGGAGAATGGAAGCGTTTCCGGTCCCAATGGGATAACTATATTATAGCGGCTGATCTGGCAGAAGCGTCGAAGAAGCGCTTAGCCGCCATACTGCTTGCGTGCGTCGGGACAGACGCTTACGAACTCTTTCAGACTTTAGATTTCGCAGAGAACAACGACCGACAAGATGTGGACAAAGTTCTTGACGCTTTCGAAAAACACTGTGTCGGAGAAAAAAATATCACACTCTTGCGTTTCGAGCTGAATAGTCGCTGCCAAGACTCCACCGAAACTTTCGACGAATTCTTCGCTGAACTACGGAAATTAATTCGGTTATGTGAATACGGAAACCTGGAGGATTCCATTCTTCGGGACCGTATAGTAATCGGCATCAAGGACGACAACACGCGACGTCGTTTATTGCAGACTAGAAAACTCGAGTTACCTACTGCAATTGACATTTGTAAGTCCAGCGAAGCCGCCTCGAAGCATCTACAGACGCTGGCGATGAAACCACCGGAAGACGTAAATGCAGCACAGCAGTGGAACTCTTCACAATCCAAACGCCCCAGCTGCGTCACCCTGTGACCGAAACGAAACGCCAACCAACAAGCCGGGCATGTAAGTACTGCAACGGTTCTCATGCGCCTGGCCGAAATTCATGCCCAGCGTTTGGCAAGACCTGCCATCGCTGCCTAAAGCAGAATCACTACAGTTCAGCTTGCTTGTCACAACCACAGACTCAGCAAAAATCTGCGGTCCATGCGCTGGACTCAGACTCGGAGCCGGAAATGGTCATGGCCATGACCACAGAACGAAAAAACGTCGTGTTCTATGCAAACTGAAAATCGCGAACATTACTGCTCGTTTCCTCCTGGACTGCGGAGCAACCGTCAACTTACTGCCGTTATCGATTCTAGATCAACTTCGACCTAAACCAAAAGTTCGACCGGCCCAGTCGACCTTGCGAATGTTCGATGGACAAGCGGTGAAAACGGCAGGTATGATTACGCTGATTACAACACACCCAACGACCAAACAGAGCGCTTCTCTAGACTTCTATGTAGCTTCGCAGCATAAGCAACCGATACTGGGCCTCGACGCCTGTCTTCTATTCGATCTGCTGCGTGTGAACCATGAAAATATCTGCGCCGTGCAATCAGATCGACAGTTCAACAACACTGACGAACTGATACGGCATTTCGATGACCTGTTCGACGGTTTTGGATGTCTGCCGGGCGAACTGCACTTACACACGGATCCGTCGGTTACGCCCGTCCGAACGCCGCTACGCCGACTTCCGGTCCCGATAAAGGCAAAAGTAGAGGCAGAATTGAAATTGCTTCAACAGCACCAGATAATAACCCCAGTCGACGAGCCCTCTGCCTGGATATCGGCACTCCTAGTCGTGCGAAAGCCAAACGGCGGCGTCAGACTTTGCATCGATCCAAAGCCGCTGAACAAAGCACTTCTGCGCGACCACTTCCGAATGCCTACCATTGACGACGTGCTTCCGCTGCTATCCAAAGCGAAAATATTTTCCACCGTCGACGCCAGCAACGCTTTCTGGCATTTAAAACTCGACGATCACAGCAGCAAGCTCACCGCCTTCGACACTCCATTCGGGAAATATCGCTGGCTTCGCCTTCCCTACGGCGTGTCCCCGGCACCGGAAATTTTCCAACGGAAACTTCTGGAGGCGCTCGACGGTCTCACAGGAGTGGCATGCATTGCAGACGACATACTGATTTTTGGGTCAGGAGAGACCTCGGAAGAGGCGCAAAGAGATCACGACCGGAATCTATTCGCGCTATTCGACAGATGCCGCTCTATGAACATTCGATTAAACAGAGCCAAATTGAAGATTAATCGCTCCAGCGTGAAATTTATGGGTCACGAGATCACAACAGACGGTCTCAGACCTGACCCTGCGAAAATTGCGGCAATACAAAACATGCCTCCGCCGGTCGACAGGACAGGACTTCAGAGGATCCTCGGCATGGCGACGTATCTAGCAAGATACGCTCCTGGATTCGCCACAACCACGGCGCCATTGCGCGAGCTACTCAAGCAAGACGTCGAGTTTCATTGGGACCCAAACTGGCATGGAGACGCCCTCAATCAACTGAAGAAACTGCTGACGAGCGCGCCAGTCCTTCAATTCTATGATGTCGAGCAGACCGCAATTCTCCAATGCGACGCATCTCAGGCGGGTCTTGGAGCGTGCCTTCTTCAGAACGATCGTCCAGTCGAGTATGTGTCACGTGCCCTGACGTCAACGGAACAATCCTACGCACAGATCGAGAAAGAATTGCTTGCCTGCTACTATGGTCTGGAGCGTTTCCATAGTTACGTGTACGGCAGACACGTAAAAATTCACACCGACCACCACCCCCTAATCACGATTGTCAAGAAACCGCTTTCGTCAGCGCCAAAAAGGCTACAGAGAATGTTGCTTAAAATGCAACAGTACGACTTCGAACTCATCTACAGACCCGGAACCGAGGTGGTCGTCGCTGACGCACTTAGTCGCGCGTTTCCGGTGAACTCGGCTGAGGAAACCCTGTTTTCTGAGCAAATAGCAGCCTTAGAGGAAACTGAGCAACGCGCTGAGCTTCGCCTGATTGCGTCAGAAAAAACCCTGGACATCATTCGCGAGGCTGCAAAGGCCGATGAAACATACCAGCTGTTGAAAGAACAAACTCTGATAGGCTGGCCTAACAACGCGTCTGACGTCACGCCGTTGCTAAGGCCCTATCTGCCATTTGCCGACGAGCTTACACTGTGTGACGACGGCCTACTACTTAAAGGTACTAGACTTATAGTGCCCGCTGGAGCGAAACGCTATATTCTGGAGCGTGTCCACCGCTCCCACATAGGCATCAACGGATGTATACGCCGCGCCAAAGAATCTGTTTTCTGGATCCGCATGGCGCAGGATATTCAGAAGCACATAAGCAGTTGCGAAATCTGTCAAGAGATGGCGGACTCACAGCCGAGAGAGCCACTCCTGCCACATGATCCACCCACTCGCCCATGGGAAAAGGTAGGAATCGACGTGTTCTTCTGCAATGATAAGGAGTACCTAATAATAGTGGATTACTTTAGTGGATTTTTTGAGGTCGACCGCCTCAAGTCAAAGCAAATGCGTGACGTCATTTACTGTTTAAAAGGCCAGTTCGCACGCCACGGCCTCCCAGATGTGCTGTTCTCGGATAATGCCTTTGCTAACAGGGAATTTCGAGAATTCGCCAAAAATTATGAATTTAAGCACGAAACCTCTAGCCCGCGGTACCCAAGATCAAATGGCCGCGCGGAAGCGGCGGTCAAGGTCGCAAAGAAACTAATGAAAAAAGCTAGTCGTGAGAAGACGGATCCGTTTTTGGCCTTGCTTGATTGGCGAAACACCCCGAGCGAGACATTGAAATTAACTCCAACTCAAATGCTTTTTGGTCGAAGAACCAGAACTCCATTACCAACGGCTAGCAGTCTGCTATCGACCCCAGCGTCAGCGGCAATACATAAATCAATTGCAGATAATAAGGCTAGACAGAAATTTTACTACGACAAAGGCACCAAAGCGAAACCCCGCTCTCACGGTCGGTCAGACGGTCAGAGCTCGGTCGACCCCAGGGGCCGTGGCTCAAAGGAGAAGTTGAAAAATGCCTCCCTTATCGTTCGTACGACATTATACTGGAAGACGGGATGAAATTCCGCAGAACATCTAATCATCTTCGCCCTTCCGTCGAACCGAAGATAAACTGCACGGCGATAGATGGACAACAGGTGCCAACGAATTCCATCGGTCAGGCGGATCCGCAGCTGACTCTAATTGCCACCGAAAGATCGCCAATTCAGGAGAAGCCAGAACTGACACTAATCGCCTCCGACGGGTCGCCCAGTCAAGCGAATCCAACTTCCTCTTCCCCCGGCGACAGATCCACAAGCCCACAGCAGCTGTCGACTTCACAGCAGGATCCAAGATCGGAACATCTGCCGCCTAGCCACCAGATGGCGACATACACCACTCGTTCAGGTCGTCTGATAAATCAGCCTGCCAGATACAAAGACTAAAGCCCACGCAGCTGGAGACATTGCAAGAGACATTTAGTTCTAGAGACACGTAGTTTCTTTCTTTTCTTTTTCACGTCTACATATAAAACATATCTTTTTTTAAATTTTTTTTTTAACAAACGAAAGATGTCATGTGCGCCTATCATGATTGACGTACGCGCCAGCCAATGGCGCTCTGCACGGTCTCACAGACGTTACAGCAGCAGGAGGGATACGCAGTCATCGACAGAGACTCGAACTAGCGACACGCTCGACACAGAACTGTTGATAAATAATAAAGCTCTTTTAAAGTATAAAGCTATACTTTACAGAATAATCGAAAATTAATCGCGATTTCGATTATTTTTTGACGATTATCGATTATTTCGATTTATTTAATAATCGTGTCGATTTCGATTTCGGTTTTTCCAAAAATCGCGATTTCGATTACGATTTCGATTAATCGACCCACCTCTACCTTCCTCTTGCTCTTTTACCTCAACTTTTCCGGTTATTGCCAAATGCTCCAGGCCATTCTAAACGAATGGGCATACATACAGTAGTTCAAAGACATAGGTCACTGGATGATATGCATTTTATCAAATATCAACGCTCGTGAATAAGCTGGCACACTGCGCCAAGGTTTCGGGCAGCGCTATAGGCCTAGACAGTTCGTTTTACCATAGCCGTAACTAGGAGGGCAGAGGGCAAGCCGCCCCGGGCGCCGACCGGTGGGGAGGGGGCGCATTTTGGATGCGAAAAAGAGATAAGTAAAATTTGTGACGACTAAAAAAAGGTCATCACCCAAATTTAGGGGCGCAAAATATAAATCTTGCCCCGGGCGCCGAAAAGGCGAAAACCCTAGCTACGGCTCTGCGTTTTACTTACTTACTTGCTTACTGACTTAGTAAGAAGACCTTAAGTGGTGAGGCAGGTTCTGGCAAGAGAAGAGAGCTATTTCCCTGCAATAGGGCTAAGGGACAGTCCATAAAGTACGTCACGCTCTAAGAAAGCGTGACAGTTTGCGACCAAATGCTATATTTTTTGGGTTTTCTTCCTTTTACGGAGCATTCTGTTTTTTCACAAACTACATCGGTAACACTACCGACAAGGCTACTTCCGTTTAAACGGAGTGGAATTTTCTTTAATTTTATTTAAACGTGAATTTAGAGAATAAAAGGGAAGATGTACGATCGACTGCTCCTTCGTCTCTTCTGTTTCCTCTTCGTCGTCGTCGTTGTCTTCGTCGGGGATGGCGTTGAGGCCGGGGCGGTGACGGAGGACTCACTAGGGACCACAGCTGAGGGTGGGTCAGAGGAGGACGGGAGATACCGTTTGGAGGGAAAGGTGGTCAACCAACACACAACAGAAAACAACAAGGAATGGACGACGAATGCAAGGGTCATCGTCGACGGAGGACAATACATCGGAATTCTCAAGTCAATACTGTTCACAACAACGCTAATAACTTTAGCTCCATGGATGAAGTCACGGTTACCGTGACTCTATCCACAGCCTAAAAAGAACGACAGTAGTGTGCCTTTTAGCACTTACTGGCTCTCAGTAATACTATAATAGTAGTAAATCTAGAGTTGAATCACATCTCTTTCTGTTTTTTTTCATAGTCTGCCTTGCTGCTTCCCCACTCCCACTCTGATTGATATCTGTAATTAACCTTTCCCGGTTGACCACTGCACTTTGGCTATAGTTATTTCAGCTGTAAATTAAGCGCCTAGGAATAAGCAGTTGCTGCGCTATAGAAATTCACAAATTTTACTTACTGTAGGTTTATACTGAAGAATTCAGTCATTTTTTTCTTGTTTAGGGTTGATTTGCTACGGAGAATGTGTAAATAGTTAGTTCTAAAGAAGTGGGTGTCATTTAGACCAGGGATCTCCACAGTATTTTATCCAGGGCCACTTTGCTGACTTCTTAATGCTCAGCAGGCCACAAGCGCAAGAAACTAAATTAGATCTAGCATGATTTGTGCCTGTTCATCATTTTGCCATGGGCTGGATTACAGACCTTGGGCCATAAAAACAGCCCTTGGGCCATACTTTGAAGACATCTGATTTATGCTATCATGTTGCTCTCATTTGTAAATGACTGGAATGACAGAGAGTCCTAGTCTGCTGTTTAGTAGAATTAATTTTTGGTCATTTGAAATCCTGTCTCATTTCAAAAATTTAATGGTTTCTTTGCTGCGGCATAAGTTTCTTGGACGTTTTGCATTACTAAGTTGTCCCTTGTGTTTCTATTGTAATATTGAGGATAATTTCTGTGCCAATGAATCTCCGAATGAGATCTTTGCTGCGATTGCAGTCTGCCGCTTTGATTTTAGGTCCGATGGATCATTTGCTGTCAATGGCGTTCCTTCTGGTTCTTATATCGTTGAGGTCATTCATCCGAAGTTTGCTTTCGAGGGAATCCGAGTGGACGTTAATTCGAAGGGTAAGATCCGCGCTCGTGCCTTAAACTTCATCCAGCCGTCGACTGTCAATGCACTTACTTATCCACTGAAGATACGTTCTCGTGGAAAGCCTCAGTACTTCCAGCAACGGGATCAGTGGAGAGTCAGTGACTTCATCTTCAGTCCAATGGTTTGTCAGATTAAATGCCACCTTTGATTTGTCATCATCATCATCATCATCATCATCATCATCATCATCATCATCATCATCATCATCATCATCATCAGTTCTTCTTCAGATGACAGTTATTTGAAACTGTCATCTGAAGATGAGCTGTCAACTCTTCCTTTGTATCTTCTTTTGTATCGCTATTAACCCCTTAACTGGGAACCCCGGATATATCCGTCCATTTTACATTGAGTTACAGTTAAATACATGGTTAAGGGGTTAACATTTAGAAAGTATAAAGGAGCATTGGTTTTATTGTTTTAATCTGGACAGTGATGTCAAAGTTTGTGAATTTAGAACAGTCTGAGGCCTTTCTGTTGGAGGCCAGGCCATTTAATCAGAGGCCAGGCCTTTAAACTGGAGGCCAGGCCTTTCAGTTGGAGGTAGACCTGTGCGCCGACTAGGGTTGCCAGATCTCCCATATTTTACGGGAGGCTCCCGTATTTCAGCCCCAGTCTCCCACCTCCCGGACAGATGCCACGCAGGAGACTAAATCTCCCGTATTTGGCTAGGTCGATAGACTTCATTGAGGCTCAGTTTAAAATTGAAACAATACCACATTTTCTGGCGTGATAAAACGTCAAATAAAAGTCATTAGTACAGTTTAGTACAATATCAAACAAGATAATAGAGGCTCCGAGGCAGGCAGTAATGCCCCTCTGCTTCTTACTTACTTTAACTGCAGGAATAGGAACTTAGGACTCGTTGGGAGGACTATGATAATATTATTAGCCAATAACTTGTTTGTAATATTAATTCACTACATACAGATGATGCAGTGCATTGAACAGTGTTGTACACTGCTTTTTCCTAGTCTATGTTCTATAGCAGTGAGTCAGTGATGCAGCCGAGGGGAGGGGGCTTGAGGGTTAAACCCCTTGGCTGTCAAAAAAAGATTTTTCCATCGTTTCACGCATTTTTATTCTCGGATTGCGGATTTGCGGATCAACCCCCTCGTGGGGTTGCCAGAGTAAAAAATTTCTTAACAACGGTACAAATTCAAGAAATTTAAGAAATAATGTAGTTAATTAAGGCATTGACCTTTTTTGCTTGCCAACACTAACGAAGAAAAAGAGGAAACCAAGGTGTCAGTGTGAGCGGACAAACTTTTTTTTGTATGTCAAGATTTTTTCACAGTTGACCATGACCAAAACCAAAAACTCCCTTCCGTAAATCCTGGCTACGCCACTGCTCTATAGTACTGGTGTGTAGTATAGCTCTAGCCATAATAATTCACAATGAATTGGACCTTGGAGTGGGCGCATTGATCGCGGTAACAATCTCCCGTATTTTGACTTTGGAAATCTGGCAACCCTAGTGCCGACGCTCTGAGGGTTGGTGGCGGCATTTGACTGCTCTATCACCAGCTGTGGCGCGCCTAACCAATTTTATCGGCGGTGTACAAACGGTCACAACAGTACAATACATGTGAGTAGGTGTGACTGCAAAAGATACCACATGATATCGTCGTTTTGTTCAATTCTCATGGGTTCTTTGTCACCCAATTCATTTGAAAACAATGTTACAAACTTACAACTCACATTTAAAAATTGTACAGTGTAGGAAACATATCAAATTATATTGCTTCATTATATATCCCAAATTGACCATAAACGAAACTATTGAAAATTTCATGCGCCAACAGTTAGAGTGTGGATCGGAACTGAGAGGTGGTGCCACTAAGTTTCGGTAAACTTATGCTGAAATAAAATGTCGTATACACAGCAGCAACAAACAACCCTCCTAAAATTGTGCTGATTGGATTGGTCTGATATTCCAATAGGCAGTAGAAGTCACTGAAATACAAAAGATTCACTTTCATCTGCGATAAAGGCTACTGTGCACATTCTGCAAATGATGCGCCAGGTTGGTCGTACTAACTGTGTCTTTGTACAGCTTGATTTCTTTGTTTTCGAATCATTGGCTGCCATATATGTTGGTCTTAGCATTTACTGAGCAGTCAGCTCTGCATACGAAATGACCAAATAACTCAAAACAAAACTTTTGGCATCTTTTTTGGCCTTCACGTAATTTTCATCGAAAACGCTTTTCTTTGCCATAGCCATTTTGCAGAATGTAAACAATACATGACGTCATGTGATAGCCGAATGAAGCGAAGTAAATAAGTAACATGTGTTTTGAGTTTGCTAGTGTTGCCTATATGGTGAAGACATTTTTGTCCATGTATTACAATAGTGTTGGCTTACTTTGGTTACATGAGAGAAATAATTTCACCATAGGGATGCCGGCGTCGCGCCGATATTCTCTCGGCGGAGCGCTGATTCTGTATTACCGGCGGCGGCGCACAGGTCTAGTTGGAGGCCAGGTCTTTCAGTTGGAGGCCAGGCCTTTCAGTTGGAGGCCAGGCCTTTCATTTGGAGGCCACTCATTAGTTGAATTAGATTGGCTGTTTTGGTTTCTAAGGTGATACCGAGATGAAAACATCTCTGGCACAATCAGTTCAACAGCATTCGTATTCTAGCTCTTATATCTAAATATGTGCCTTGTTAAAACGTTTGCGTCATGCGTCCAGTGGCGGCTCTAGGATTTGGCAAGTGGGGGGGCCGTTGGGGGGCAACTTCTAATCATGGGGGGCCAACCATTTGTTGTTTAATGTATGTAGCATTAAGTATAGGGTCCGAACTGGGGGGCCACTGGGGGGCCAGGCAGTCAATAGGGGGGCACGGGCCCCCCTGTGGAGCCGCTACTGCATGCGTCCCACTTGAGGCCCTGGCATGTGGGTGTGCAGTGAACAGCCCTTTGTTTAAAGCATTACATGCTTCATTAGGCATCTGAAACAAATTTTCTCAGGCCTCTTTCTAATAAAGTAATATTGAATGCATTTCAAGTTAGTTCCTGTGGCAAAGAAACAGTGAACTTTGGATTGTAATGTACGTCCATACACTTTATTTTCAAGCTGAACTCATTTGCTTTGCAGTTAAGGTTGGGGTTATGGTTATATAGGCTAGGGTTGCGGTTAGGCTAGGGTTGTGCTTGAGGTTAGGGTTGTTTAGGCCAGGATTAAAGTTGATGTTAATTAGCCTCTGGTTTGGGTTGGGCTTAGGGTTAATTAAACTAGGGTTGGAGTTATTCCCTGCACAAGTTTTTTGAATACAGCCTAGCCTTGAAGTCAATGGCAGGCTTCTGCAGCTGGATTATTCAACAGCTGCTGGATAGGTTTTTGGTGGTTTACTTACTATTTGCAAATTGTGAATCAGGCTGTCGGTAACTACGGGTACAGCACCCATGGAGCTGGATGATGATTTACTATTTGAGTTGACTTTGCTTTTCAGTTAATTACCGTATTTTTGTGAATTCATTTACTGATTGTTGTCATATTCTGTGTTTTCTTGTAGGTGATGATGATGGTGATGCCACTGCTGTTGGTGTATGTGATGCCAAAATTGTTGAACTCTCAGGACCCTGAGACGCAAAAGGTACATTGCACTGCTTTTGGTATTGGGCTTAAAGTTACTCTGTTGTTGCAATGTGGTTGTAGTTGACTGAAATGTACTTTACGTTCTCAAACAGTTCCTCCATATGTAGCTGTTTGTGAACGAATGTAAGTCAGGGACGTTTTAAGTAGAGTTTTCTGGGTATCTGTCCTTGATGCATTTTGCAAAACCTGTTTCATACTGTCACAAATACATGTAATTTTTTTGATTATGTTAATTTTGAAGTAATATAATGTCCTGTTTTGAATTTAGAGCAAAACACAGTTCCATGGTAATAAATTGTGAATTATTTATGAGATATTGTAAGTTTTTATTGATTGCATTTTGAAAGGTTCTTGTGTAGCATCAATTAGTCTAGAAAATTCTTGTCAAATTCATTTAAGAGATTCACTGTTGCATAATATTTAGACTGTGTGAGTAACATGCAATACTCTTTGTATTGTGTCAGGAGATGCAAAAGTCTATGAACATTCTTAATCCAAAGTCGACCATGCCCGACATGTCGGAATGGTTGACACAGATGTTCAAAGGGGGCGCTGCTCCTGCCACACAGAAGTCGAGCAAGACCAGCAAAAGCTCAAGAAAGAAAGATTAGCCACTGCTTCAGTTACAACCATCGATTGTCTGTTTTGCCAACAATTGTTTACTGTATTTGTTTTAATTTACTTTTGTTCAAGATAAGCTAATGAAATAACTCCCGAAATATCCTAATATTTTGTATCGATTACCTTTAGTTGATTCCATATTTAAATGCTCATTGAATTCTGAACTTGTTTCTTGAAAGATGCACAAAGCACTGAACTATGCAATATTTTGTTTAATATATGACAAGGAAACTGCTTTGTGATTTTGAGGGTTAACAAGGAAAGTTGTTTCACTAAGAGATGGCTTTTAGAAAGGGAAACAAATGAGATTATAGAAGCACTTGATGATTTAGAAATTCGCGCATTTACTTCTATCCACTGAACAGATCCCACCACAGATTTTCATGTAAAATTGTTGAGCTTTAGCTCAAGACATTGTGATCTGGAGTTTTGGCCTTTAGCCAGTAAATAATCCGGTTTATTTCATTATAGATAAAATAAATTATCCCCCCCCCCCCCAGACAAAACGGTTGGTCAATTTTTGCACAATGGCACCAGTGGCGGCTCCACCGGGGGGGCCAGGGGGGGCCCGTGCCCCCTATTGAGAGCCTGGCCCCCAGTGGCCCCCAGTTGGGACCCTATACTTAATGCTACATACATTAAACAACAAATGGTTGGCCCCCATGATTAGAAGTTGCCCCCAACGGCCCCCACTTGCCAAATCCTAGAGCCGCCACTGAATGGCACTGTAGGCTCCACATTTTTATGCACTGACTGAATTATTTTGAAGTGATAGAAGTTCTGTATTGCTTAAGCTTCACCCAGTTTACCTTTGAATTCCTGCTCGTACTATAGTTTTCTCAATTGGGGAAATTATCAAAATTTAACAGAAAATGTAGTGATTCGAGTATCGACTGTATCACGTATTGTTCAGAATCAATTGTGAGAAGATTCCTTGGCGGTTGTCCCATCCCTTGAACTCAATAATGAGTGTTTTGTATTGGCTGAATAGATGGATAGGCCCTTTATCTGTATCTCCTCATGACAAAAAATGATGATTTTACTATTTTATGGCATCAATTATTTTTACACTGAACCAAAGTACTTAAAATCGATCGGATGAAGACATCTGGTTGATTCCAGGGAATGGTCAGAATGGAATGGAATTTTGTGAAGGAAAAATCAACTGGAAGAGATGTGTATTTAGTCTGGACTTGAAATTATTGAATGAACTGTAAGGTCTGGGTTAAACTGATAGAGCAAGAGACGTCCAGAGTTCATTCCCAATGTGATTGATGGCCAACAGCTGACAGCCGTTTGCTGTGTGCCAACCTTTTCAGAATTTTCCACCAAAGAGAAAAAAAGTTTATCAGATTCCCTATTGCTGTGTCCAGTGTGTTTGTGATCCAGTTAAAATGCTGGAAAACCTTGGAGTACGTGAAAGTGCTTTGAGTGTTGGACTACAGAATAGTGAGACACATACTGTTACATACGAAATCTGTGGAAATGTCTGCGGGGGCAGAAGATGGTAGAGTGGGTTATGTGCTGGAGCGTCAGGCTGACAGAGCGGGTTCAAGCCCCGTCAGTGCCCCTAGTGGCTTTCACACAGGCAGTAATGCCTTCTAAGCCACTTTAAATCATGCAAAGTTTAAGTTTAATGTGCTAAATGATGTCAGCCATTTGATTGCGACATTATCAGCTGTGTGTAAAGTTTGTAATCCACCATCCTCTAGCCTTGTTATAGGGCAAGAGTCAGCTAGGTGCGACATTGTTTGAATGACACCGCAGGGGCACAGGTTCGAGTCAGTTAATCCCCATTTCTGATGACAGTATTTGCAGTGTCCCTGTCCAGTTCGAAAACGGTTTAACAGACACCACAGGTGACGAGGCAGCGTGTCAAAGCCTGGTTGTCAGATAGCGGGATCTTCGACCAATTGGCAGTTGATCACCTGAGCCGACTCCCAGTCAAGTCTCCACTGTCTATCGACATCTGAGGGAACCTTGTTAAGCTGCAGAGGATGGCGTGATTTCAATCGGTGATTAGGAGGGTTGGACAGGTCCTCGAAGAGTGGCAGGTCCTCACAGTCTGCTATCTTCGATAGAAATCTGTCCACTGCAGCTTCCCGTCGTAAGTATGGTGGTTGGATATTTGACAGAACTGGCAGCCATTGGAGCGCTGTTGGGCGCAGGGTTCCGGAGACAAGTCTCATGGCTGAGTGCAACTGCGTGTCCACCGCCTTTGTGTGCGAGGAGCGATATCAGGCAGGACAGCAGTATTCCGCGGCTGAGTAGCAAAGTGAAAGTGCAGACTGTCTCAGAGTAGCGGCGTTTGCTCCCCAGGAGGAACCGGCTAATTTTGACAGGAGGTTTGTCCGGGTTCTGACTTTGCCGGCCAACTTTGAAAGATGTGTTTTGAAGCTTAAAGTTCGATCAAGAGTAACGCCAAGATATACAGGGAATGGATCATGCTTCAATTGTTTCCCATCCATATGAATTTTTAGCGCATATTTTGCTTTTCTGTTGTTCAAATGAAATACACGACACAGTTTTATTGGCATTTGGTTTAAGCCGCCATTTTTTGCTGTAGTCTGAGATCCGCTGTGTGTCGATAGTTAGCTGTTCTTCAAGTTCCTTCAATGTCTGGGCTTGAACGGCAAGGTCGATGTCGTCGGCGTAGCCGTATTTCGTGCTAACTGTGTCAGGTATATCATTTTGATACAGATTGAATAATATAGGAGCTAAAACTGAGCCCTGCGGAAGGCCGTTTCTCTGACATCTCCATGAACTTATCTGAAGTGGTAAGGATTTCGGACTCTCTCAGCAAAATAATTTCTCCAGAACTGTCCGAATCCCGAGTCTCCTTGGAGCCGACTTCCTGGATGGAATGCATATCACATTTAGCCGCAAGTCCTTGAATTTCAGATTCTCCATCAATCTGCATACCGACAACGGGACTTTGCTGTCTGTCTGACAAAAAGAATGAAACAAACTCATTGTCAAATTTTTTTTATCTCAATCATAAACCCATTATCTCAAAGACAAGAACATGCAACTGAACTGTACCAAGGTTCTTTTGTCACCATTTCAACACTTGCCATTTTTTATTTATTGATTGATTGAAATGGATTGATGTTTTGATAAAAAAAATCATTTCTGAAATGATAGCATGGCAGTTAAGACTTCAGTTGCAATTCAATTCTCAAAATGTCTTAACCTAATTCAACAGTAGCATCAATAGTAAAACAGAAGGCCTTAATTATGGCAATCATTTTGCTCTTTCAGATTCTAAATGTCATGTATGTTGGCAGCATCTTCAAGGGAAATTCTGTTGTACTACACCATGTGACACCATATGCATATTCAACACAGCAATCGGCATCAAAACAGTTCTGACTAACTTGACTACCCACAAGAACAAGAAACACAAAGAAATGGAACAGATGCAGACTGAGGAAAAGAAATTAGAGCTTGTAAAATCAACTTACTTGTCATCTCTTCTGTATAACTTTCAGGACATTTTTCTTTTGACATTCTGCAAAATAATAATATTCATGACAATTTCAGCATCTATTCAGAAGCCATCATTTGCCATTTTCATTGTTTTCTGACTTTCCACGTTCATTGTTTTGTTTGTCTTCTGCCACTGTCTTCTTTGCCTGTAACTCCAGGATAGGGGACTGTGTTATAGCTAATGTTCCCTCTAAGCTGCGCCTGTGCACTGTCAGCGCACAAGGAATCCCTGAAATTTGGTATTTTGTGCACAAAGATATTCAGTTGCGCACGGGTAATTATCAAACTTTGTGCATGCAAATTGTGATCCACAGATGTAGCAGAATGTGTTATGTGGTGCAACAATCTATGCCGTTGGTAAGTTTATTTGTACTACTCTGTAGGCACTAAAAATGTGGTACTTGTAAAGTTGTAATTTGTCTTTGACATGGTTTGAAATGACCTTGTTCACTGCTCAGTGCTCGCAGGACACGTTATTTATGCTCACGAGGATCTATTTTCGCTTACACAGAGTCATTCCTTAGAGGGAGCATTGGTTATACCCCACAGAACTTGATCCCTCCTTGAAGATCTTCTGCTATCGAGGCCATTGATCCTTCTGGTGCAGATTCTTCCGCCCTCTTCATCGTTGTCTACTGGTATATACATTGGATCATCTGCCTCCCTTGCCATTGTCAGAAAAAATAAACAGGTCAACAGATTTGAATAATCATGCCGGATCGGTTGACATCTGGAAGAACAAGGCCCACGCTGGTTACTTGGGTACTAGGACAACCAGTGATAAGTCAGCTACTGAGTACCAAGAAAAACACGTTGAACAAAAATCATAGAATTGTAGTATGTTATGTCAGAACACTGATATATGTTGGTCATACAGGAAATAAACAGATACCAATGTCTGTTCGATGTCTGCTGGAATCGTACCGACGACTTTCAAGTCCGCCTACATCATTCCCAGACTTAAGAAACCCAGCTTGGATGCTGATGACATCAGGTCGTACAGACCGATTTCCAACTTGACAGTGCTGTCGAAGCTACTTGAGCGGCTCGTCTCTAAACAACTTATTCGCTACCTGAAGTCTTCCAATCTGCTCCCTGAGCTACAGTCTGCATATCGTGCTTACCATTCAACTGAAACCGCGGTGCTGAAAGTCACCTCGGATATTCTTCGAGCTCTGGACGCCGGGGACGTAGCGGTTCTGGTGCTGTTGGACCTCACCGCCGCCTTCGATACTGTGGATCATGCTACGTTGCTGCAGAAGATGGAAGTATCGTATGGGGTGGGCGGCTCTGTGCTTCAGTGGTTCTCCTCATACCTGGAGAACCGGATGCAGTACGACGCTGTGCCGGTTCTACTACGCCGCCCACACGAGTAGTGCGTGGGGTCCCTCAGGGCTCCGTCCTGGGACCTATCCTCTTCGTACTATACGTTGCCGATATGGTGAGTATTGCCCAGCGGTTCGGTTGCAAGCTCACCTCACGCCGACGACACGCAAGTCTCACGGGAGCTCCCCTGCGGCGATCCAGCAGCTTCAACAACGCGTCACGATGTGTTTAGCTGAGATGACCAGTTGGTTGAGGTCACATCGACTGCAGCTCAATGCTGCTAAGACGGAAGTGCTCTGGATGGCTGCTGAGAGACAGAAACACTGGATACCGTCGTCTTGCATCTACATCGATGGAACGGAAGTGCAACCGTGTCGATCGTGCGGAATTTAGGTATATATCTTGACAGTACGTTATCAATGAAGTCACATGTGGCAAATGTAGTGGCAGGGTGCTTCAAAGCCCTGCGGCTGATCAGGAGTATCCGTCGATCAGTGTCTGCCAATGGTCTTAAAACACTGGTCTTTGCACTGGTGCTGTCCAAATTAGACTACGGCAATGCAACTCTCGCTGGACTACAGAAATACCTACATAATCGTCTCCAGTCCGTCCTGAACGCTGCTGCGCGAGTGATATGCCAGGCCTCATTAGGCGATCACATTACTCCGCTGCTACGCGATCTGCACTGGTTGTCTGTGCCAGAGCGGATCCATTTCAAGCTGGCAACTTTGACCTTCCGTTGCCTGAATGGAGCCGGTCCAGAATACCTTGCGTCCGAACTATCACGAGTGGCTGACCACGCAAGCCGGCAAAGATTGAGATCGGCCGGATCCGCCTTATTGGTGGTCCCGAGGATGCGCCTCCGAACCGTCGGGGATCGAGCATTTCCCGCGGCCGCGGCTCGGGCATGGAATTGTCTACCGCCATCAATACGGCTCTCTACGACCTTGAATACTTTTAAAGAGAGACTTAAAACCTGGTTATATCGCACGAGTTATCTGTAACTTTGTAATGTGTTCACGCAGTTCGTTCGGACGAGTTACCACATAAATCAGTACGTTAATAATAATAATAATAATAATAATAATAATGGGACACAGAACAAGAAGAAACAAGGATGAAATATGAACAAGAAATAAAGACACACCATTCCAAGCAAAGAATGCAGGTAAGACTTTCCCTGACTGTGCAACACACGTTCCATAGACAGCTCTCTGACACATGGAACACTGTTCATGAGTCTTATTTCCTTTACATTTAGCCACCTGGAACTGACGTCGCTTTCTTGTGGTAATAAACAATTTTATTACTCATGGCAGTAACAGACATCACAAAAATAATACTAAAGTAGAGTCTGATGGATGTTCGCAGCCCTGTCTGTGCTGTTGCTTCTGCTTGCAAAGTAATTCTGTCTCAATTCTTGTGCAAGCAACGTGATGAAGTCTTCTGGCGATTGATTTCCCTGTGACTCCTCTATACAAAATCCATGCATTGGTGGCCGCCAGATCCAAACAGTTGTAAAACACTTGAATTGGCCACCTGTGAGAACCGGCTTCTGCGGCATACTTCTTTGCCACCGCATTGAGAACATCTACTGATACTCCGTACTTGGTGTTGTTGTAATATTTGATAGTTTCAGGCTTCTTTTAGCATCACTATCTATGGCAATGGTTGGGTGAAGACTGCTATGGACTAGCATATTCTTATAGGCATACACTGGTAGGCCTAACCAGTTAGGGTGATGTCCTTATGCTTGAATACTCTTGTCGAAAACAGTTCTCTGGAAAGATATTTGCTGAAGCTGGCAATTCATGTCATATTCTATTCATTGTACCAACTGCTCTTGTTCTTCTGTGCTTCAGATCTTTAGCCAGTTTTATTGAACTGAAGAAATCGCCAGTTGTTACATTTCTTTCATTATTTATGTAGGGTTCCATTAGTCTAGGAACCATATTCTCACTCAACCTTTGTCCTTGTGGACGTTTTTCATTCTTACCTAGGTATGGAAAACCATTCACAAGGTAGTTGGACTTGACATCACAAGCCAACCTAAACTTTATACCAAACTTATATGGTTTGCTGGCAATGTATTGCGTCCATTTACAGCGTGTCTTAGTTGGAAACAGTTGTTCATCAATAGTGCCTAAGAATAAGCAGCTACTGTTGTGCTGCTTTCCAAGGCGCTATAGAAATACACGAGATTTTACTTACTTTTTTACTTAATAGTAATGTCTGTGCCCGGTTTGTAACATTGAATACAGTTATCAATGAATCTATTCCAAACAGCAAACACTAAAGCAAATTTATCATCTTCAAAGCATCGAGTCAGTGGTGTAGCGTGACTTTGGGGGCCCAGGGGGCATCGTTGATATGGGGCCCACAGTGGTTTAGGGCTGACAAGCCAAGAAAAGGGTCGTCATCCATGTGTTTACTGTTGATGAGCTAAAAAAAAGGTCGTCACCAAATAGTTTCTAGGGTTAGGGTTTAGGGTTAACCCTAACCTTAACCCTAACCCCCTCTTTGGGGCCCCCCTCGCCCGGGGCCCGGGGGACTGTCAACAAAGTGCCCCTGCCCCCCTCGTTACGCCACTGCATCGAGTTCTGGTCGACTTCACAGCAAAGTTCAAGAAACGCATGATTTCTGTGAACTTGTCTTGGGCCATTGTATCTTTGAAAAGGTTGGCCCTCAGGTTTTGTCCCATAGCTTCTTCAGATCCAGCTTATTTGCACCAGAGCATCCTCTGGTGTATACAGCATATATGTATAAGCATATATGTATAAATATAGAAATTGAATGTATCAAAATGTCTTCTCAATTTAGAGTTGTGGAGCCATTAGCATGTGACAAAATAAGTAAGTACTGCAGATGTGCAATGTTCAAAGTATGTAATATTCAATGACTGTCATTTTTATTGCAGCCGTTCTTCTAGGCATAATGATTTGGAAGTAATGTACGTGCAATATTTACATAATAATATTTGTGTCATTGTGTGTGACTCAGATAAACAGTAAAAGTCATAAAAATTATAGTTTAACTCTAAATATCATTAAACAGTAAAAGTCATAAAAATTATAGTTTAACTCTAAATATCATTAAACTGATAACAGTTCAAAGTTAATCACTGGTCACTTTGACTGCTTCCACCCTTCTAGTGTTAAACATTGGTGAAAAGTGCTATGAAGAAAATATTTCTAATTTAAAGTTTGCAGGTGATGTCACCTTGCTTGCAGAATCCAGGAAAGATCTACAAAAACTGACAAAGTCAATATCACGAGCCAAAGATTCGGCCTTACGATAAACGCAGCAAAAAATAAAACCATGGTGGTCAGCAAAAGAGGAGAAAAGAAGATGCGATTAACTCTAGAAAGTACAGAAATTGAACAGGTCAAAAGCTTTACATATGTAGGAGGACAAATAACAAGCAATGGAAGCCACCAAGAAGAAAATAAACACCAAAATCCAACTCTACAACACCATTGTCATTCCACAAATACTATGTGGATCAGAAACCTGGGTCACAAAAAAGAGAAGATGAAAAAAAGCTACTTGTAAATAAAAGAGCTGCCTAAAGAAAAATTCATAGAGTTAGCAGACTTCAAAAGCTTAGAAATGAAGATATACAGCAGCAGATTGGGCTAAAAAATACCATCATGGACAAAAATCAGAAAAAAGAGGCTAACATGGTATGGACAAGTAAACGGGATGGAAGACTCAAGATTTCACAAAAAACACTACACATACAAGGAAGGTGTAAAAAAGGAAGAGGCAGGCCCAGAATAAACGAACTGACAACATAAATGAATATCTGAAAAAAAAAACTGACAATTGTAGAAGAAAGAAAACTAGCATCGTACAAAAAGGCCTGGACATGTATTCTGACTACCTATTGCCACTAATGAGTTGTCATAGAGCAATTATAAATCTCTAACGAAATTTGATGTCATAAAAATTTTCAATAATTATTAATTTCCCTGCTGCTGATGTAGTATTCGAAGATCATCTTTAAGTACCGGAACTTAAAAATAATTGATTAAAAAACTTGAAGAGGCACTTCCTGCATAGATATATTAAGCAAAACACTGGATATTATTATCAAGCACCATAAAAAAATCGTCAGTCAACAATTACCGGTACCAATAATTGGAGATCTGCAGAAACATATACAGTAACTCTACTTGGTATATGGCCTGCATTCAAGTACTTGGGCTCAGGGCGAAAGTATGAGTACTTATGTCTGAAGTCAAAGTAAAATGCACAGAATGTGTACTCGAGTGCAGGTCAAGTAAAAGTATGCGTACTAAACAGTAAAAACCAAATAACAGCTAACAAGGCTATGGTAATGGTCTGACTGAAATCTTGACACTAAAAAATACTGCTTTGTATTAAACTTCAACAATAGAGTAAATGTCTCCTCTAAGTAGACAAAATTGCACAAAGTTTTCATCATAAAAGTAAATCTCATGACATTTGTAACATGATTCTTGATATACATAAAGCAGCCTTTATCAAAGATCAGCCAATGCTAATAGGATGTTAAATGATAAATTAAATAAGCTTAATAACAGGGCCTGGAGAGTGACTCAGCAGGATCTGCTCTGTGTTAGAACCACTCTGTATCAGTAAAAAGCTGTCAATTAGACCATTCAAAAACTGAGTTTATGCTTCTTGGAACACCATTTAGTCTTAGTAAATTTGATGACACAATTTCCACTAAATTTGACAACATTTCAGTCACTCAGTCTGCCTGCAACCTTGTTGTAAACTTTGATAAAACCATGTTGTTAAAATTTAATGATCATGCAAATAAGCACCCTCAATATTTGAAATCTATATTCAATCACCTGAAACATTCTCATTCAATACAAGTTTCTAATTCATAATAATATTAATAATGTGTTCTAAAGTGGTTTAAGTTTGCCTATGAGAAAGCCACTATTAATATTGTTAAATGTATCCAGAACCAACACTGAAATTGAGTATTTTTCCTATTTCTAGCCCAAAAATGTTACTCTCTTCCTCTGGCTGTCAGATCTTCCAATAAATTTAGTCCAGGGGCACTCACACAAGAGGGGAAAGGAAGCAAATGCTTCCTAGAAAACCTAGGGGGAAGAAATTCCCCCCTGAGTTTTGGTATTACGTTAGAGTAGCATATTAATTTGATAGGCCCCTAAATGTCTGTGCAAGTAAATTACTGGTTTTACTACAGTGCAATTTTGTAACTTCATATAAGCTTACTGGTACTCAATTCAAGTTCAAGTTCATTATTATCAGGCATTCATAAAATTTTATTATTATTGTCACTTTTACGTACTGTCATTCTAATGATGCAGAATGTAAACTTCATGTGAAATATAAATAACTTATAACAAACCAATAGACTCACATGAAGTTTACATTCCAAATTAGATTGCTGCAACTCCCTCCACTATAGCCTTCCAAAGGCCTCCATCAACAAATTACAATCCATTCAAGACTGTGAAACAGTGCAATTACCGGTAGATATTGTTAATAATTGTTTCAGTCAGCTGCCTTAAGTCTAGTTATCCCTTTTGCAGTTGTTACAGCTTTAATGCCTCTATAAAAAAATGATGTAGGCCTAGGTGTGGTTGTTGGAGAAATCTTTTTAAACTAAATACTAAACAAAATAGATAATTTGCAGGTAATTTTGAATAGTTTGCCAGCGCAATTACTGCGATATCTCTCTTTAGTTTAAACTTACATCTATTAGTGCTTTGTGGCTGTTGGAATTTTCTCCAGAAATTGAGAATTAGAAGTTACTGGTATGAGACCTATCTTGGTGCACCAAAGTGTGCGATGTAATGTCCAAAACGCACTGAAACTCACTACAAGCATCTATTGATTTCAAAAATTTTCCGGGTTATACGATGTCCACTGTTGAGTGCTATACTGCTAGTTTTTCATATAATAATAATAATAATAATAATAATAATAATAATAATAATAATAATAATAATGTGATACAAATAAATCCATGTCGGATCCAGTTTAGGTGTAGGAGAGGGAAGGGAGGACAAGGAAGGGGGAAGCTGCTTCCAGCAGCTAGGGGGGATGGGCGCCCCTGGAGTACTCTATAATCTAGGCTTAAAACATATCTCTTCCAATTGGCATTTCTCAGCTTCGAGCTTTTGCAATGACAGGACCCTCCCTCTGGAATGCCTTGAACCCATCCATTCGGGCCTCACTTCTTACTCCCTAGCTCTGTTCAATGCAAAAGCTAAAGTCCCACTACTTTATCATGCAACTCCAATGCCAGGAGCGCCTCTGAGTAGAAATATAAGAGGCGCCATACAAATGCTACATTACATTACAGTCTGTTTCCCTCTGACTGGTCTCTGGAATGACTTGGTCTCTTACAGAAGGATTTGGAGTACCATAGATTCATACTTTCTGAGTATTTGAGCTGGTGGTCCTGTAAAAGTGAATAGCCATTGCTATTATCATTAAGTATCTGTAGACATATGTTTGATAAACATGATCTCAATTATACTATACATGCCTGATTTTTTCAATTAGGCTACTTTCTACAATCGTTTGGTCCTTGGCCTCTTAGCACATTTACCAGTTACACTACTGCCAGAGAACCACAACAGAGAACACAGACCTTTTTATCCTAGAAGACTTCTGAGCCAGTATGTAAAGGTTCTATTCTACTTATCATGTTTGTTTAGTTGATCATCCTTGGACAATGGGCGGTGTCAGGGAGGCTGTAAGCCGGCTTACAGCCTCCCTGGCGGTGTTCATCCTCTCTCAACGGTGTTAGCTGATGGTGACTGTCTGGCAGTCTACTAACACACAGTTTCGAAGATGCTCCGCCCTTGAGGCTGTTCCAGTTTCTTTTACGGAACGTCCACACACCCTCGTGGCCGTTGTCCTCTGATACAGTTGGTCCACAGCACCTTTTTCGGTGTGATCCCAGGCCGGAGGACTCTGGCTCCCAGGACTTCCCCCGTCCGGCAACCGGGGGATGCGCCTCAACGCCGCTGTACCCCAGCGCGAAGATTGCCACTGGAATTTCGATGGCAGGACAAGAGACAGGTTTGGACAAGGCAGTATCCAACGTTTTTATGACTAAATTACCAACAATTTAAACAAATCGTGGCGTTCAAAGCGCCCAGACGCCTATTTTACTTCTGTTTAACCTTTTACCGTCAAAGTTTTGTAGAAAATTAGTCGAGATTCGCAATTCAAACCGCACACAATAATTATAATCTCAGTAAAATCCTACAGTAGATAGATAGTACAGATAGTATAGATAGTACAGTAGATAGCGGATAGTTTTTACGGAGAATTTTTTACGGGGATTCACATTCAAATCCTGTGCAATCCATGTGTAATGCAGACAGAGAGTAAGTAAGTAAGTAAGTAAGTAAAATCTCGTGGATTTCTATAGCGCCTTGGGGGCAGCACAACAGTAGCTGCTTATTCTTAGGCGCTCAGCTTCTCTTAAAATAGCCATAGGAAAGGTATGAGATCAGCCAGGCAATAGTCAACTTCCGAAGGGCAGTGAAGCTAGGTTCAAGTTGTTACAGCTATGGAGGAAATGATTTCAGAAAATGGAAGGATTTAAGCTTAGACCTGAAGACTTGAGGAGATAATGCAGGAATTATAGGAAATGAGGATTCAGATTTTATTGTTTGAAAGTGTTCAAGTCTAAGTAAGTAAGTAAGTAAAATCTCGTGGATTTCTATAGCGCCTTGGAAAGCAGCACAACAGTAGCTGCTTATTCTTAGGCGCTCAGCCTCTCTTAAAATAGCCTATAGGAAAGGTGTGGGATCAGCCAGGCAATGGTCAATATCCGAAGGGCAGTGAGGCCAGGTTGTTACAGCTATGGCGGAAATGATTTCAGAAACAGGAAGGATATAAGCTTAGACCTGAAGACTTGAGGAGATAGTGCGGGAATTATAGGAAATGAGGAATCAGATTTTATTGTTTTAAAGTGTCCAAGTGTGCAAAGGGAAGCTGGGATCGAGTTCCAGAGTTCAGGTGCAGCATATGAGAAGGCACGGTTGCAAATTTTCAGGGATGACTGATTTAGCGGGCGTGACAGAGTGAGATGAGATGACGAACGTGTGGGTCGAGGAGGCTGAGGGGTTAATAGTGATCTAAGGTAGACAGGTTTTGATGACTGAAGTGAGCTATGTGTAAGTGTTATTATCTTATATTGGATACGTTCTGTTATTTTAAGCCAATGTAATGATTTTAGTATGGGTGAAATATGGGAGAATTTAGGTGACATAGTAACAGCACGAGCTAAAGCATTTTGTATTGATTGCAATTTGTTGATGGAGGCTTTGGGAAGGTTATAGTAGAGGGAGTTACAGTAATCTAATTTGGAGTGGACTATAGAGGTGGCGATTGTGGACGCAGTCTTAATATCAAGACAAGGACGTAGGCGACGAAGGTCACGAATATGAATAAAGCAGGCTTTTGAAAGTTGGGAGATTTGTGATTCGAAGTTTAGAAAAGAGTCAAATTTGAATCCGAGATTTCTAGCAGTTGGAACAGGGATTATTGTGGTGTCAGGAGCCAAAACTAGTTTAGGATTGTCAATTTTTTTGAGTTGTTGGGGTAGTCCGATTAAAAGAAACTCTGTCTTAGATGGGTTGAGAGCGAGGAGATTAGATGACATCCATGCAGAGATTGACGAGAATGCAGATTCAAGCTCAATAATAGAAGCATTGAATGAAAGAGGTGAGAAGGAAAGGAATAGCTGAGTGTCATCGGCATAGAGTTGGTGGTTTAATTTGAGGGAATTAATTAGAGATGAAAGTGGTGTGGTGTAAAGGCTGAACAGTACAGGCCTGAGAACAGATCCTTGAGGCACTCCATAATCTATAATATGAGAAAGAGAAATTTGGCCAAGACAGGACACTTGAAAAGACCGAGATTTGAGATAAGATGCAAACCAGTTGTGAGCTTTTTCAGATATGCCAAACCAGAGAGAGAGTCGCTCGAGCAGAATTTTGTGATCTATGGTATCAAATGCTGCAGAGAGATCAAGGAGACAAAGGCCAGTAACTTGGCGAAGACCAATTGCAGTTAAGAGTCTGTCATAAATGTAGGCGAGGACAGTTTCAGTTGAGTGATGTTTAGTGTAGGCAGATTGATGAGCATTATATAGTGAGTTACTTGAAAGGTGTTCATTCAGTCTGGAAAGCACAATTTTTTCAGTAAGTTTTGATAGAAGAGAAAGATTTGAGATGGGGCGATAGTTATTGAGATCTTCTCTGTCAAGACCAGGCTTTTTAAGAGAGGAGTGACAAAAGAGTTTTTGAATGCGGATGGGAAAGTGCCTGAGATAAGAGAGAGGTTGATGATTCTAGTTATAATAGGCGTAAGCACGGTGGCACACTGTTTGAGTAAAGAGGTAGGTATGGGATCTAGATCACATTGTTTGTTTGGCAAGGATAGTAGAAGTTTGGATACCTCTTCTTCAGTTGTAGGAGTGAAGCTGGATAAATTGCATGGAGGTTGTGGGGGAGGAGGATAATGAGGAGAGGTGGTTTGAGTAATAGTGAAAGACTTGAGGACACTGCGAATCTTGGAGATTTTTACAGAGAAGAACTTAGCAAAAGATTCAGCAAGTTCTGACAGGGAAATGGATTGAGGGAGAGGTTTTGAGTCTTTGCGATGGAAAAGATCATTTACAGTTTTCCAGAGCTTACGTGGATTTGTCTACGGAGTCTACGGAGTCTACGGAGGGAAGCTGGGATCTATAGTTCCAAAGTTCAGGTGCAGCGTATGAGAAGGCACGACTCCTTTGGTTGGCTGCTGAAAGGCAGAAACATTTGATACCATCTACCTGCATACATATCGATGGAATTTATGTGCAGCCTGTGTCGTCGGTGCGGAACCTCGGGATATTCCTGGATAGTACCGTATCAATTAAGACACGTGGCAAAGACTGTGGCTGGATGCTTCAATGCCCTCAGGCTGATTAGAAGTATTCACCACTCAATGTCAGCCACTGCACTCAAAACACTGGTCTCCACTCTGGTGTTGACCAAATTAGATTATGGCAATGCTACTCTCGCCGGAATACGGAAAACCTTCTCAACCGTCTTCAGTCCATTCTGAACGCTGCTGCTCATATATGATCTGCCATATTCCACCTGCAGGTGAACACGTAACTCCATCGCTTCGTGATTTGCACCGGCTATCAGCGCCAGAAAGAATCCACTTCAAGCTAATTGCGTTATTAGCCTACCGATGTCTGAACAACGGTGTCAGCCCTGCATACCTGGCGACTGAACTGGTACGTGTGGCTGACTTAATTGGAAGGTTGGCAACGCCTGAGATCTGCCCGATCCACGTCACTGGTCGTCCTGAGGATGCGCCTTCGAACTGTCGGTGATCGCGCGTTCCCTGTGGCCGCGTCGAGAGCGTGGAACTGTCTACCTCCACGATCCATCTGTGCAACTCTCTCCATCGCTCAACACCTTCAAAGAGAAACTTAAAACCTGGCTATTCCGCAGGAGCTTCTTGTGATTCCTGTGTTTTTGTAATGTGTTCACGCAGTTCTTATAGGACAAGTTACCACATTAATCAGTACGTTGTAATAATAATAATAATAACACTGGTCAACAAATTTTATGCAAGTTTTTGTTTCCTCTACAAATTTTGGTGAAACTAATAGATTTTGACTTGCTGAACACAAATATGTAATTAGAATTTCTGTATCACGTAAGGTTTTTAAGAAATCGACAATTTAGCATTTAGTAGTGTAACGTCTTCTGCAACATAATCCTACAGAAGGCTCTAGGCAATAATGACAAGACATGAGAAAATTAGAAATGTTTTGCTGTAGATTTTCGTTTGTAGTCACTGTCCTGTGCTTCACGTAAGAGTGACCAACAGTAGTCTCCGAGCATAGACGGACTCCACTTTCCTTGGTAGCGTTTCTCGATGCTGGCAATGTCTTTGTGAAATCTTTCACCATGTTCATCACTGACGGCGCCGAGATTGTCCGGGAAGAAGTCCAAGTGAGAATGAAGGAAGTGTATCTTCAGTGACATGTTGCATTTCATTGCCTTGTAAGCTTGTAGCAGATTTCCAACTTGTTCAACATAGATTGGCGCCTTTTAGTTGCCCAGAAAGTTAGCAACAACATTCCTGAAGGCTGTCCAGGCAACATGCTCGGCACCCTGCAGAAGGCCCTCAAAGTGACTGTCCTTGAGCATCTCTCAAATCTGTGGGCCAACAAAAACGCCTTCTTTTATTTTAGCATCACTGGTGCGTGGAAACCTCTGTCGTAAGTATGTAAAGGCTTCGCTTTCTTTGTTCGTTGCTTAATTGAAACAAGTTTTTCATTAACCCAAGTTTGATGTGCAAAGGTGGGAGATAAATGTTCTTCGGATCAACGAGAGGATCATGTTTAACGTTCTTCTGTCCTGGAACCATGCCCCTGCGAGGTGGCCAGACCTTTCTCACATAATGTGAATCTCTAGCTCGGCTGTCCCACTCGCAAAGAAAGCAGCAGTACTTGGTGTAGCCTAGCTGCAGACCGAGTAGAATTGCAACAACTTTCAGATCTCCACATATATTCCAGTTGTATCTCGAGTAGTCTATGTGTTTCAATAGCAGCTGCATGTTCTCATATGTTTCCTTCATGTAAGCAGCATATCCAATGGGTACTGAAGGGTATGAATTGCCATTGTGCAGCAAAACAGCCTTTAAACTTAACAGCGAAGAGTCAACAAAAAGTCGCCATTCGGATGGATTGTGCTTACAGCCGAAAGCAATCCATCAGTGTCAATGCAAAAAGTAAGACTGTCGATTTTTTTGAAGAATCGAGTCAAGTCTTCATGCCGTTTACGAAATACTGAAATTTTTGTACCCGGAGAAAGCAAATTCCATCCTTGCAACCTAGATCCAAGCAATTCTGCTTGATTTTGTGACAAATCTGAGTCTCTGATTAGATCATTGAGCTCTGCCTGAGAAATCAAATGAGGATTGCTGGATGTCGATGGCTCAAACTCTGGGTCTTCCGTAGCTGAATCATCAACTATCTGCAGCATTTCATCTGTCTCTGCATGCTCGTCCTCGTCCTCCAGTGTCCAAAACTCGGGTGGGTTTGGAACAGGAAGACTCTTGTCGTGTGGAACTGGTCTCATTGCCGAGGCAAGGTTAGGATACTCAATAGACTTCCTATTCTTTGAAGAAAATCCTGTAACATTCGTCATGCAGAAATAGCAATCCGTTACATGATTACTCTGCTCTCTCCATATCATTGGTATGGCGAATGGCATGGATGGACGCTTACCTGCAAGCCAAGCTCGCAGAATGGTAGCACAAAATGAACAACATATATGAGGTGCCCATACTTTGTCCTGGTCGCCAATTTTGCATCCAAAGTATAACTCATATCCTTTCTTTATGATTGCTGTCATACTCCGCTTCTGTGATTTTAACGTAAACTCTCCACAGATGTAGCAGAACATGTCACTGCTATTGCGACATCGACGCGACATTTCAGAAACTTTAATTAAATTAGTTAATATTGTGACGAGCGGCCACCTAAATAGGACTCGTTTACTTACTTACTTGTCTAGGGGAAACTACTTTGGCACTAACTCGTACATTTTAACGGACAAAACTCTTCTTATTATAAAATATCACTTTAATCTTAATTAAATATTCAACTCTTCCGCCATAGCGGCTATCAATAGGCAGTGCTATATAACTCTAATCAATGTTTCAAAACGTCCAGCGACAGCAACTATCTTAGCAACTAGTTACTAATGTAAATAACAGCTGATAACAGCTTCCACACAAAATCAATGAAAATGAAACAAATGTGCCCTTTGCACGAAAACCAATTCGATAAACGAATTCACGAGTATTTAGCGAACTGAAATCTCGGTTCGGATTTAAACAATAACAATTTAAACTAAAACAACGAAGAGCAGGAACGAATCGCTGCGATCGAACGTCCGCCTTCTTCTTCGGCAACCGTGGAACTCTTCTTCTTCGAAAAAAGACGCACTTTCAAAACGTAACTGCCTCCAGCAACGGCTCTTTCGACCAATGACGCTCGTCGTCTCATCACGCCTTCTATAACGTGAATTCCTATTTGCTCACATAAACATAGAAGCAAACACAGTAAACTTCACGTTCAAACCTACCAATATTCCAATTATTTGCCATCTATGCTTCAATATAGCACTCCATCACACCCCTAGCACTCGAGCCTACGTGGTGGATCACCACGTCAACTCAGATGCAGTGGCTGTGACGACATCAAAAGGAAATTGCAAAGCAAACTTTGTCTTACACCAATTTCAACTTATCCAAAATGGAATTAATATTACAAAGGAATAAACAAGAACTAACCACTGAGAACAACTGCAAAAATTATGCTATCTAAGTGATTATATCACAAAACTATCCTAACTTAGCTTAAGCTACAGTAACACTTACATTCTATTTTACTTTCAACACTTACTTACAACACCTAACTAATTACTTATCCTACCTATTCTGATGGTCAACTTAACTATATAGGACATCCATACATACTTAAGTATCAATAAAGTAAAAGAGTAAATCAGTCTATGAGCAAAACTCATAATCATTAGATGCTGTATTAAGCCTAACCTAAGAAACTCAGCAAAACTACTGCACTGTACTGAAAAATATATAGGCTTCCTATCGGGTCTCAAGGGACTTACATATCTCACACATGAGAATGTCTTTGGCATTTCCGTAATTATGCGCTTCAAAGGGGCTTGACCCAACAATACTGAATCATTGCGACCATAATCCTCTAAATTATAGACAACTGACTTTCCATCAGCTTCCACTGAGATGCTATGTTTAATCATGCAATCAACTGACAATTGGGTATGTTCCCCATTGACAACTTTTGTGTTGTCAGGACTTAGTCTATGTGGTGAAACATATGCGGGTTGAGCATATTGTTTAAGCAAGATCTCATATGCGATAAGATCAGTCTGTTTAGGTTTCTTGTTGAACATCTGTTCATGTTGCATAATCAGAGATTTCAATTTCTCTGTTAGACCTGACCCCAAATGTTTTGCTTTGTCCAGTACCAGTTCTTCAAAAGAACACTGGACGTTCTCTGTTGTTTCTATTGTATTGGCAGTTTCAAGTTGGTTTCTAACTGTGCATGCAACAGTTTTAACAAATTCTTGTTCACTTTCATTGTGAAACATTTTCTTTCTACCAACCTGAAACTTCAAAAGATTTACATGCCACAACAGCATTTGTTTTTTCTTGACTGGGATGAAGTCAACGTAGTTCTGCCTGATTTCTGACATGACATCACTACTTGGGACTGTAATGAACTCCTTGGGAAAACAACACCGAACAGGAACATCTGTCAACATCTTACATACTATCTGTCCTGTATGCACGGGAATGGGAATTGCATCTGGGTAATGAGCACACAAGTCCATTTTTATCAACAACCACCTGTTGCTTGACTTGCTGTACTCTGGAACTGATTCTACGACGTCTTTGGCAATACGGTCAAACACATAAGTCATTCTTGGTAAGCTTTGGGATTGTTCAATGCTACCGTATTTACTTGCATTGAGTTTCTGGGATATATCGCATGTGCGTGCATATTCCTTAACATCTTTGTTAATTGATTGCCAATAAAAATGTTTAATGATTCTTTGTTTGATTTTGTGTATTTCTAGTTGTCCGGACGCCAGAATGTCATGTGACAATTCTAAAAGACGCCTACGGATTTGAAATGGGGCAACGATCTGCAAAAAACCTAAATCTGCCTCCTGTGGACACTCAGATTCCACAAATCTTCGTACCAAAAGACCATCATAAACACAGTATGAGATTTTATGCCCTGGAGTATCAAACAGGACAACTTCCTCAAATAACATCTTCAGACTCTCATCAGTCTGTTGCAACCTAACTGGGTCATCATGGGACAAAGACAACTCTTTCCCAATAAATTCATCGCATGACCCACTTATACGATTCAACAAACCACTTGGCCGATTCAATAAACCACTTGGCCGATTCAACATACCACTTGGCCGATTCAATAAACCACTTGGCCGATTCAATAAACCACTTGGCCAATTCAACATCCCTGAACCACCAACCACACCATCATCCGAAAAACCAATTGGAACACATAGACGATTCAACCTCCTTGACCCTTCACGAACAACATCATCCGAAAAACTATTTGGATGGTTAAACCTCCCTGAACCACCATCAACAACATCATTAGGAAAAACATGTGGAACAACTGGGCGATTCAGCCTCATGGAACCCCCACCAACAACATCAACATCATTAGAAAAACCATGTGGGTCCTGGACACCACTGGAGTCACACGACTCATCAAAAACAACCTCCTCAGCAACAGTACTTGGAGCTACATCATCAGCATCAACACACTGTGAATTTACAGTAGACCCCAATAAGTCTTCCTCAAACAGACTCTCTAAATTAAAATCAAAATTATAATAATCATCTGGATTATATGTGACCTCTGCTTTCTTATCTAATGAATCTTTCTCAAGATCAATTAATGATTTGATTTTAGCCCGAGTCACCACACATGAATCCATGAGTTCCTCATCAACTCGACAATCCACATCAGCTCCAATCAAAACATCAATCGAATGGGGCAATTGATTGATGAGACCACACAACACTTCTCCACGATGAAAAACACAATCAAGGTTCACCAACACCAAAGGAATTTGGATAACATCCCCAGTTATACCTTTAATCAAACGACATTCGCCTGTATCTTTGTATTCATCAGGATTTATTCGTTCTTCACTGATTAGAGTCTGCGATGAACCTGTGTCACGAAAGGAAATAATTTGTCTTGTTTGTTTGTCTGCATTTACAATTGTAGCTTGGGAACAATAGGGTCTGAAACTGGTTGGTACTGTGTCCAAACTATGTGTAACTTGTTGGACAAAGTTTACGTTTGGACCAGCAAAATTTGAGCCTGGCTCAAAATTTGCCTTTTCATTTCTCTGTCGTTTTAAAGCAAAACATTGGTCTAGACCATGTCCATTCCTATGGCAGAATGCACATTTCTGGGTTGAGGGCAGCCCATTTTTATCACTCCTGAAATTTGAGTTCCTCCCCTGTGTATTGGAATGTGGAAAATTTCTCAAATTGGCATTATTTTCATCTGGCAATGTCTTAGAAGTGACATTTTGATTTAATTGATATCTCCAATTAGTGCAACTGTTGGCATTGTCTCTATCAGTGTTGTATCTATTTGTTTGGGTTGCATTGTGCTCATGTCTGTATGCATTTGGAGCAAACTTGTGTCTGTTGTAAGTGTCACTGCTATTTGAATAGTTTCTGTGAATAGCAACAAACTGATCAGCAAATCTAGCTAATTCAACAAGTGAATTGGCTTGTTTGTCCATAAGCCAAGTTTTCAGAACATTATCATTCACCTTGTTCAAAAATTGTTCCATTTTAAACAATTCTTTGATTTTTTCTGGGTCATCTTGAGCCTTATGACCAAGTAAAAATCTCTGAAAAGGCCAATTTAACCTAGTTGCAAAATGTGTATACGTTTCAGATTGGTCCTTGTTGAGCTGCCTGAACTTTAATCTATATGCTTCGGGAACTAATTGAAACATATTTAGGATGGCTTCTTTGATAAAGTCATAGTCTTGGACCTGCTCAGCAGTCAGTTCTACAAAAACTTGTAAGATCTTACCACTTATCTGAGTTTGAAGCATAGCAGGCCATTTATTTTTCTCAATCTGGAAGTTCAGCATTGTTCGTTCGAACAGAGTCAAGTAGGAGTCAATATCTGTACTCTCATTAAACCTAGGGAGTGCTTTCCTAGCATTTTCACTAGCTTTATCAGAACTACCTGCACTAGTCCTATCACTACTTACTGACTCACTTTGCAAGGTCAACTTATGCAACTCAATCTTCTCATTGGACTGGATTTGAGCTTGTTGAATTTGAGTTTGGGTCTGGGCATCAAGTTGAGCTTGCTGAAGCTGGGCATCAAGTTGAGCTTTTTGGGTCTGGGCATCAAGTTGAGCTTTTTGGGTCTGGGCATCAAGTTGAGCTTTTTGGGCATCAAGTTCTAACTTACGCATCTCTAACTGTACCTCTAATTTCTTAAGGACAATGGCCTCAGATTCTATTGGATTGTGGTTGGAATTTTGAGAAGTCCTACTGCCAACACTCTCAATATCTGTCTGTCTGTCTTCACCCAATCCTGTCACACATAATTTAATCAGCTTTGCTCTCAATTGGTCCTTGTTACCCCTCATTTCGACCCCTTTTGAAAGCAAATTTTCCCTTAAGTCTTCTACATTCATAGATAAAATGTCTTCAACCGACCATGCATCAGGGAGTGCTGGGTTTTCCATACTTAAAGTTATGCAGAATATACAAATTCAATGCAAAACAACTAATCAAAACACACAGCAATATTCAACACAAAAGCAGTAATAATCAATTTAAACTACTGATACTACTTACAATGAACGGGAAGACAAAACTCAAACCCTATTTCACTCTTAAAATTCACTAGGCCTCCTCAATTAATTAAATAAAAGAGCCTAAAATTCTGCTTTTTCTTACTACACGGAGTGGAGCAGCGTCGCCCGCTTACCCTTGTGCGACAACAACTTACAACTAGATTCAACGCTACCGGACCTGAGCCTACCCACATGTGACGAGCGGCCACCTAAATAGGACTTGTTTACTTACTTACTTGTCTAGGGGAAACTACTTTGGCACTAACTCGTACATTTTAACGGACAAAACTCTTCTTATTATAAAATATCACTTTAATCTTAATTAAATATTCAACTCTTCCGCCATAGCGGCTATCAATAGGCAGTGCTATATAACTCTAATCAATGTTTCAAAACGTCCAGCGACAGCAACTATCTTAGCAACTAGTTACTAATGTAAATAACAGCTGATAACAGCTTCCACACAAAATCAATGAAAATGAAACAAATGTGCCCTTTGCACGAAAACCAATTCGATAAACGAATTCACGAGTATTTAGCGAACTGAAATCTCGGTTCGGATTTAAACAATAACAATTTAAACTAAAACAACGAAGAGCAGGAACGAATCGCTGCGATCGAACGTCCGCCTTCTTCTTCGGCAACCGTGGAACTCTTCTTCTTCGAAAAAAGACGCACTTTCAAAACGTAACTGCCTCCAGCAACGGCTCTTTCGACCAATGACGCTCGTCGTCTCATCACGCCTTCTATAACGTGAATTCCTATTTGCTCACATAAACATAGAAGCAAACACAGTAAACTTCACGTTCAAACCTACCAATATTCCAATTATTTGCTATCTATGCTTCAATATAGCACTCCATCACAATATATTCAATTCACAGCCTTTAACTAAACAGTTATATCTCATCAAATAGAAAGACTGCAGCTGCTTCCTAGTGCTGCTTGGTATTTATATAGGACTGCGTAACCATAGCAACAATACATGCTAGGCATGTAGTCTTGAAGACAGGTTTGGGCGCGTCTGGGCATGTCTGGACATGCCTAATTATACTAATTTTCAAAATCCATGTAGTTAAGTGAGCCAGCAGTGCATATTACATCTGTTATGGCGATCACATAAGATTCTTGCCTAACCTGAATACCCATAACTCAGATAACTCTCGAAAACCACCATTTTAAAATTCTTATAATTTTAAATTTTAAAATCAAACTTCACGTTCAAACCTACCAATATTCCAATTATTTGCTATCTATGCTTCAATATAGCACTCCATCACAATATATTCAATTCACAGCCTTTAACTAAACAGTTATATCTCATCAAATAGAAAGACTGCAGCTGCTTCCTAGTGCTGCTTGGTATTTATATAGGACTGTGTAACCATAGCAACAATACATGCTAGGCATGTAGTCTTGAAGACAGGTTTGGGCGCGTCTGGGCATGTCTGGACATGCCTAATTATACTAATTTTCAAAATCCATGTAGTTAAGTGAGCCAGCAGTGCATATTACATCTGTTATGGCGATCACATAAGATTCTTGCCTAACCTGAATACCCATAACTCAGATAACTCTCGAAAACCACCATTTTAAAATTCTTATAATTTTAAAATTTAAAATCAGCTTTTTCTCAAAAAACTTACGTGATAGGAAAATTTCAAAATTATTTCTGTAATCAGCATGACAAAATCTACCTGGAACACCAGAAATTGGACAGGAAACAAAAACCTTGTTGACCAGTGTAATAATAATAATAATAATAATAATAATAATAATAATAATAATAATAATAATAATAATAATAATAATAATAATAATAATAATAATAATAATAATAATAATAATAATAATAATAAGTGTTATTATCTTTTATTGGATACGTTCAGTTATTTTAAGCCAATGTAATTAATGATTTTAGTATGGGTGAAATATGGGAGAATTTAGTACTTCGGCCAAGGGCGGAATGCCCTTTTTGCCCAAAATGGCATCAACAAACAATCGTGACCCGGTGGGAGAAATGGTACCATATGTGGGGTTCTTGAGTTAGCCTACATATACTGCATATAATATATTGGGGTTATATTAGCTCAGTCACAGCAAAGTTTTAGAGAAATATACCATGTCATTTCAGAGATACCAGCATCCAAACATCATGCCTATCAAATTCAAATTTCGAAGAAATTGAACATTTATTATTGTTATCTTATAATGATCATAAAGCATCACTGAATAACTTACACAGGAGTTAAATGTTGCATAACTCAATACTTTCGAACAACTCGGATGTTGACTATTGCCTGGCTGATCTTATACCTTTCCCATAGCTATTTTAAGAATGGCTGAGAGCTTAAGAATAAGCAGCTATTGTTGGGCTGTGTCAAGGCGCTATATGAATCAACGAGATTTTACTTACTTACTTACTTGGTGTTGTGGTGAATAAGTGAAGGCGCTATATAATCATGGCTCGTGTTTTCATGTCTTATTTTCAAACGAAGATTTCTTTCAAATGAAAAGTTAAAATAAAAGTAAGATTTTTGAAAAACGTTTACTGAATAAAAGAATAAAAATACAACATCTGAGAGAGAGAGAGAGGAAAATAAATATATATACATATACGGAGAGAAAGAGACGGAGACGAAGAGTCTTTTGATGAGCGGCTGTTTAATGTATTTCGTGGACATGCTCTGACTTGTTACTCGTTACTCCTCTTCTCAGTATCGACGTCTATTTAGTCTGCTGAGGTTTTGATTTATCTAGCGCCGTTGTTCTGTTGTCGCCGGTCGAATGACTTCGACTGGAGCAGGAGGAGGAGGAGCGATGCAGCAGAAGTTCGGGGGCCTGCGTCGGCGCCTCGACCAGCTGGGGTACCGTCAGCCGCTGGGCATCGAGTCGTTCCCTCTGGTGGAGCGTCTCTTCCTCGATCTCATCCACACGACCGACAGTCTGAAGAAGGCGAAGCTGGGCGCCGGGGCTTCGGGGGCTCTGGGCGACGGAGCAGTGAGCACCGCCGCTGCTGCTGGTCATCAGGTGGAGGCGTACAAGAGCGACAACGCGAAGCTGATCAAGGAAAACAACGAGCTTCATCAGCAGTTGATTCACATCAAAGAGGATTCAGAATTCGCCATCAAAGGTTTTGCATTCTGTCATTTATGTGCTGTGATTTAGGCTTACAGTGCTAAGTATTGCATGCAATGCAAATCAATTCACTGCATGTACAAGCAGAATGTTTAAATTGCCTAATGTGGTTGAATAAGATATAGATTGGCAATTGCTCTCATTCCATCATTTTTGTTTCCCAATGTGTGTGCTGACCTTCTAAAGGTGATGGGCCAATGCAGCGACATAGTTTTTTTACTAGGTTTGTGGTTTTAGACTGTATTTGAAACTCTACATTTTTATGATCTCTTTCTTAAGAAACACAATTTATTCTAAGTTCAAAGGCATTGCTTCTAGTAAAATAGTTATTCAGACCAGGCTTCGGTTTGACTCAGAGTTTCCAACCTGGCTTTTGTGATCTAAAAATTATTGTTTCCTCGTGATTTAACGACTAACCAGAGAAGCGTAGGACCCAATTAGGGTTGACATCCAAATGCGATTATGATGTATGAATTTGGAAAATATGTAGTGTCTGTTGTACAGAGAATCAGTCAAAGTCAGAAGATGACTTCACAGTAGAGGATCTTGTATGTTTTGTGAATATGATTTGTCTGAAAAACTTTCTGAACTTCTCACTTATTTATATTTCTCATTGGATTAGGAAATTTCCGTACTTAAATGTTGTTTGAAACTTGTTTAGAGATGAAGTCAAGTCTTCGAAAGTTTGAACATGAAAATGCAGATCTGAAATTCCTGAACAACCAGTATGTTCACAGAATGAGATCTCTGGAGCAGGAATCGAAACAGAAAATGGAAAGAATTCTTCAGCTTCAAGAAAAGAATTTCAACGCTGTCGTTCAAACACCAGGTAACGATTACCTGTGTAGTGTTACCTTAGAGATGGTTTCTATGGTGATTCATATTGATGTCATTGCGTCGTTTGCTTTTTAAAGAGAGCATTTCAACGGAATTGATGATAAAGTGATTTTGTTAATGGATTAATGACTTGTATTAATTAAGATGCATGAATTATGAGTTATTTATTGTTAAATTTGAAGGTCATACTTTGTCTTTAGTGGATGAGTTTGAAGTACTGAGTAACTGGATGATTGGAAATTCTTGTTTTGTTCAGGAGGAAAAAAGAAGAACATTCCATTTCGTCGCCAGCGGATGGAGGTCGACTGTACCGTGCCGTCGTCAGGTGTTGTCCATTCCGCCAACGGATCGGTCGTTGCGACGTCAGACCCATACGTTGCCGACCTGCTTAAAGTGGCAGATGAAAGCATTGCACGGCTAAACGAGGATCTGCGAATCTTGCGCGAGGAAAAAGCCGGAACAGCGGCGAAAATCGGGAATCTAAGAAAACAGGTTCCTCAGAGTCTTTGTTGTGAAACTGTTTTACCAAAAATCCAGCACTTAACAAAGTTTGAATGGTTGAAATGAAAGTTAATTTTGAATATTCATCACTGCCACTGTAGATTCTTGCACGAGATACTCTGAATTCCAACGCTCGGTTGGTCTGCACTGTTTATTCTTTATTTACCGATTTTCAGTGTCGTCTTAGGAAATACTTGGTTTCTTTATGGCCGGAGAGGATGTTTTTGATATTTTTTACTAGTTATTTACTAGTTTTCCTAGTTTTAATTTTTGCCTTTTTTCTAGTTAGTATAAGTTAGTTAGTTAAATCTTTTGCCTTATATGTTATTTGTTTTTTTAATGCTGAACTCATATCATTATGTATTGCTGTTATGTTGCTGATCTTGTAATAATAATAAACTGCATTAAAGTAAAAAAATTCAGGTGGATTTACGAGATGCCGAGGTCGACCGTCTGACCCGGATGCTCGAAGGCGGTCGTCCCTTTGACGTTGTTGCTCTTGAGGCTCGCAGTCGTCAGAGTGAAAGAATGTTGTCTCACCTGAACATTCAGGTGAGTTCTCTTTATAAGATGCGTGTGTATGTCCACCCAGCAGCAGCAGCAGTCCAGTTATTCATTGAGAAACTTCTGTCCCATAGAAGGATAGAAGGGCATAGGTTAGATTAGGTTAGGTTAGGTTAAAAAGTCTGACGTCTCAACTGGACCTTAGTAGACTCCTTACATCGAGAGAAATCAAAATTGTTTTTGACATTTTAACGTAATTTGTGATGGTCCACCTTTGCTTGTTGCTTTCTGTAGAAAGGGTCATTTGAAATCCAGAAAATCCACAGCGCTTGGGTGTTTGGAGGGAGGGGTGAGAGTTTTCTGTAGTTGGGTGTAAGTTGGAGTGTTGACTTGCAGTTTCATTCATCTTTTTCACCTGGCTTATCCATCCTAGACTGTCACCTGGATATCCTGGATTTCACCTGGATCTTGAATGACTTTGATTAGGTGTCTCTGACGCCATAGAAGTTTTGGATTAGATTAGATTGCTCCAAGTGGCAGTTGATGTGTTTGCTAATGGTGCATTTGTACATTTTGATGAACTGGGGGAGGTGTGTTCTTATGAATTCCAGGTGGATTACCTGCAGCAGAAGAACCATGAGTTGCAAGGTCAATTGGACCGGTTGACCTCAAGGGCAGAGTCTTCCTCCGCAGTCGATGCCAGAAACTATGAGCTGGCGAAGGAACTGAAGGACTTCGACCGCACGGCGCAGAGGCTGCGCAGGGAAAACGAGAAAGTCTCTCACGTCACCGACTTTGAAATCGATCAGAACAAGGTTTTCCTTTTGATTTTGGGAATTGAAATGTCTGAAACACTGTTGCCTCTTACGGTTGAAAATGAAAATCAGAGTTTCAGCTGCATATGCTTATAATCACTTGTTCATCCAGAGGCAGTGGCTGAGTTTCAAAGCCCGTGCAGAAAATCAAAGGCTGTGCAAAATGTGTGCCTTTGCCCTGAATACTGATGCATGCCACAGATTGAATGACTCCTTGCAGATCTTTATATGTTATAGAAAGAAATGACAAGAAGTGTAATTGGTAATTTCAGTTTCAGATTATTATTGGAACAGGATATTTTGATGTCATCGATGTTATTTAATGATATAATTCGATGTTTGTTCGTCAGCGCCAAATTAGTGTTGCTTTCTCATTTTGACAAGAGCCGTCTTCATGTCGAGTGTTCTGATTGGCTGCGATTTCTCGTTCTTCGATGGCATTTGCATGTGTTTGTTTTGCAGACAGAACTTGAAAGAACAAAATTTCAATTGGAAAAAATGGATCTTTTGATGAATCAATTAAAAGGAGTAAGTATTTCTCAACAGATTCTTTCTGCTTTAGAAATGAAAGAGATTGGAAATAAAACAAGGGCTGCTCTACAATGTGCTGAGAATTCTTATATTTTCATTTGATTTGGAAAACTTAAGAGAATTCTGCAACTGAGATTAAACATCAGCATCACCATTACGTTGTGTCAAGTAGAGTTGTGCTGAATGTTTGCAATAATTCTTGAAAATGTAGGATTTTGGGTCGTAATTTGATTATCGCTGCCATCAAAAGAAGAAGTACACTGAGGCCACATATTGAGAATGTATGACAACAGGAACCCCCAAAAATTCATCAAATACAAGGTCAGGTCAGGTCTTCATCCTCCAGCTGTGTCCAGCTATTGACTTCTACATGACATCTCTCCAAAGATCTCTATCCTTTGCTATATCTTCTAAAGTCATTCGGTGTCTTCCATCAGTTTTTCCGTCCTCAGTCCAGATTCAGTCCTGCCATGCTAAGATCCTCTTCCAATCCGTCCACCCAACATCTTTTCGATCGTCCTTTAGATCTTCCCTCTGGTTTGTAGTTGAAAATTCGTTTTGGGTTTTTTATTTCTTCCATTCTGAGTATGTGTCCGGTCTATTTCATTCTTCTCTTTCTGATCACTTCCATGGTTCAAATACAAACCTGAAGGGAAAAGAGCAATGGGGGGATCAAAATGAAGATGGGTAGATTCCCCTTTACAAGGACCTCAAAGTTATTGGAATATCTATTCACAGGAAGACAGAGGGAAGACAGAAGGAAGAGAGAAGGAGGGTTGAGATTGACTCTTGAGGCCAGAAACCGAGGACTCTGGAAAGATGTTGTAGAGAAATTAGTGAAGTAGTGTCTAGGTATTAATTATGATAATTCTTTGGAAGTTGTGTTCATTTTATTTTCCAGTTATTGCATCATTGGCTGTTTAATGGAAGCGTCCGACTTGTCTACAAATGTGCGATTTTAAGCATTGTTCGTAGTTGAGTGTTTGGATTTTGTAGGAAAAGGAGCAGCGGCAGACCGAGATAGAAGTCATTGCTCGGGAATTGGATAGCGAACGCGAGGAGAAGAAACGCCTCATGAGTCTCATTCACAGAGTCCAGGAAGACAAACAACGACTGGGAGAGAAGATCAGTCAATTGACTGTCTCAGGTATTGCCTTCTGTCTCTGATACAAATTCACAATGAAGGCAGAAGATAGCTCAGGAGCATTCTACTCTTACTGCATCTGCAGTCTAAGAGATCGGACGACTCATTCAGTAGTTGTCATTCGATGGAAAATACGCGCATTAGTGTTTAATAGAAGGATGTTTTTGCATTTGAGATCTTTGTTGTTATTGCGATTTGTTGTGAAAGTTGTTTAACAAAGTGTGAGTGATTGGGCAGAGGAATTAAATTGTATTTGAAGAGCGTGAGCTTGTCTTGGAGATCGACCGACTGCGTCGTCAGCAGAAGAACGTATTAAGTCATAAGCAGCATTCAAAAGCCGCGTCTGACGAGGCGTTTGATGCGGTCGTCAGAGACGTAGAAGAGGAGCGAGATTACTGGAAGAACGAGGTACAGGTTCTTCAGGAAATACTCAACTCAAAGCTGTCAGACTCTGTTTCTTCAGCTCGGTCAAAGAGTTCATCGTCGTCAGTCGAAGACAAGGTTAGACGCCCTGTGCCCTCTGACCTCAAGGTCATCTGATGGCAGGAAGGTCATCAGTTGGGGGCTTCAGTTTTCTCTTTGATTTTGCTTCTGGTTGTTTAAGTTATGCTTTGTGTTGTGTTTGTATCTTGATATATGCATAGGGATTGTTTGGTAATTCCAATATTTCTACAAGTATGTAATCTATATCATCATCTTCTTCTTCTTCTTCTTCATTTTCTGCATGCATGGTGGCAATAGTTAGATACAAAACATTTCCACTTTGCTCCATCTTGTGCCAATCTGCATCCTCCAACAGTTGTCATGTTTTTTTGTTTCCAGGTCGTCCTTGATGTTATCCATCCATCATTTTCTTGGTCGTCCTATGTCTCCTTATGCTTTGTATGTGTGTAATGCTTTGTAGGCCCATCTATTGTTATCCATTCGCTTAACGTGTCCAAACCAAGTTAATCTCCTTTTGCGTATACTTTATCGATGATTGTTTCTGTGTCTTCTGTCTCTGTAATCTTTATGTTAGAGTTTAATTGGACTTCTGATGGTTTTTACTTGACCGTTCTTGATGTTATTGATTGATATGTTGATTGTTTCGACAATAGTATTCTCAGTTGTTTCTTTTTTTAAAGAATGAGACAAAGGAGATTAGCGAACTGAGAAGAGAAAGAGATGAACTTCGAAGGATGCTCGATACATTTGAGCGCCGTGTTACAGAGGTAATTATAATCAATTGTGTCACTTTGCTCCTTTAGGACCGAGTGAAAATCATTAACTGCATCTCTATTGTTATTATCGTTCTTATTAAGAGAACACTTAAACTAAGTTCATACAACAAATACATATGTTAATAATAATAATAATATTATTATTAGTATTATTATTATTATTGAAGTTAAGATTTATGTGGTAAATTGTTCTAGGAGGACTGCTTGAACACATTACATAGTTCATGAATAATATAGGTGAGGATTTAGCAGGATAGCTGATCTCGAACAGCCAAGTCTTAGCAATGAATGGCTCATTAGAATACACAAGAGACGGTCTGAATGGATTTTATCAGCGCACTTTTGACCATGACGTTACAATTGGATCATTAAAAGTGCGTTGACATTTCCACTTTGATTTCTGTCGTTTGTGTCATTTATCACTTATTTCTGTTGCATAAGCTTCTCCTGTGCATTGGAATACACCTGTGCAGTATACTCAGGTGTAGTGACATACAGGTGGTTTCAGTCTGTCTCATGACTGGCCATGGCCTGTTGGCAGTTGTGAGAGAGAAGTCCATGCGCTCCTGTTTAATTGCACTTACGATTAGGATTGCCAGACACCCCGAATTTTGCAGGACTGTCCCACATCCTGCAAAGATATCTGCTGGATTATAAACACTTTGTCCCATAACAGGCACATGGAGGTCAATTTAGTTTCAATCCAATATATGACTTAGCTCGACCTCCAAAGTATTGTATAGAAGTAGGCCTATAGTTTATGGAGTGTTACCATAATCTGTTAAAATGCTATATGATCCAGCTACTCAGAAATACTATATATTATAGAAATCTATGATTCTGGGGCTGGACCTGCCTAGGAAAGAACATATGACTTAGATGCAGTTGAGGCCAAATGAGTTGGTGCAGCACTTTCCTTCAGTGCACGGCCGAATTTATTTAGTGCATATTACTTGGAAAAATGTCTCACGTTCCCTCAAAATATTTCTGTCAACCCCACTTAAGATCTGGTTTTAGAAGGTGAGTGGTGACCATCTGCTGATTGGTTTTGATGTTTAGATTCAGACAAACATCAAAGTTCTTACGCTGGAGAGAGACAGTGCCACTGCAAAGGTTGCGGAGGTTAGGCTCTTGTTGATAATTTTCTTGGGTTCAGCTCTGAATTCATGCTCTGTTGGTTAAGCCACGATCATGATATCAGAAGTAATCATTAATTGTTCTGATCTTAGTTAGAAATTAAAATTCCGGCAAATGAAACATTTCTCAGACAGAACATTTAAATGTTGATTAGGAAAGAGCTTTCTCAATGAATGTTCTGCATGTCCCTCAAGTGACAATTCACACTGATCGACACTTAAAAATATCTTTCAGTTTCTACATTAGATTACAGTAGTGGTATTTTAAAACTGCTCTCTCTCTCTCTCTCTCTCTCTCTCTCTCTCTCTCTCTCTCTCTCTCTCTCTCTCTCTCTCTCTCTCTCTCTGTCTGTCACTCTGTGTGTCTCTGTCTGTCCTTGTCTCTTTCTCTCTGTTTAATCACTTATCATTGAATTCTTTGCCTGAGTTGTAAATTCAGTGAATGATTGAATCTGAGGGGTAAGTGATGAGCACACTCAGTGATGTCAGATGTGAGTGACACTTCTTTTCAAAGGGATCTCTGCGTCACACGGGTGCATCTCATAGTACAATGAACACAGCTAAATATGCAGGTTTAGTGACTCGATTCTAAATTGAAATGAAGCTTTGGAAAGGTTCTTGAATTTTAGTCAAGAGAAATAGCTATGAACTTTAGGGATAACGAGATTTTATTTAGTAATATTTAGGGGCCCAAGAAAGATGAATCAATGAGATCCAGCAACAAATTGATGACTTCACTGCTGCCTCTCTCTCTCTCTCTGGGTTCAAGGCCATTACACATGGCCATGGTGAGATGGTGACACTATGGCCCCATGGGCTATGCACTGATGATGATGATGATGATGATGATGAACTCATTTGGGAATAAAATAGTTAATGTCAAGTTACTGCTGAGTTATCGTGATTTTGATGACACAAAATATGTTTTTAAAATTCTAGATGAAGGAGCAGTTGATGCAGGCACGTAGGGACGTGGCTCAGTCGCCGAAATCAGCAAAGACTTCTCTTGCGTCACAGGCCGTTCTAAGAAGAGTCGAGAACGAAAGGGACGAGGCGCTTCTCAGCTGTCGCAATTTAACCGTTGAGCGCGACAGTCTTAGAGAACGGCTAAAGGTCTGTTGTCTCCTGAAGACTTTTCTTCAAAGATTTTCATTGTAGAATGAGAGAAAATGGCTCCGATGATCGGTCAATGCTGATGTTAAACGGCCGATACCAATAATTAATTAATTGTCTGACGCCAATTATTGGCTGATAATTATCAGTGCACCTCGAATAGTCAAGCTTTGCACGTCTTTGTCCAATGGACGACTTGAACCTCTTTATGCCAGAAAGAAGGTTTTGTGTTTGACCTAAGAACACTTCAGTTGATGATGATGATGATGATGATGACTGCTCTTCGACTCTTTGCAATGGCTCGACTTCCATCTCTCCATCATTTTCCAGTATTTATATTTGTCCCTCAGTGATTTGTCAAAATGAGTACTTTTCAAAAATTGCTTTTATTTAACTTTTTATTACAGATTCGGTTCAAAATTCTGTGGCAAAATACTAGGGGACTGTTGACTTTCCTTGCTATTGGAGAGGCAAATGAACAATTGTTTCTTTGATGCACATTGCCTTAGCTTAAGCCATCAGCTTAAAGTGCTGCACAAACAATATGTGAAAGTTCATTGTGCTACAGTGTTTTTTCTGACCACTGCCTGTTTCTGCTGTGAAATGACCAACCACTTTGTCATAGGACAATCTCAGTCTGCTTGGCGTTAATCCCGAGTAGATCAGTAGATATTAGTTTACAGTTTCTAAGTTTACATTTGACAAAAGGGTGCTAGGACAAGATGTCACGGACAAAATGTCACGGGGATAAAATGTCATGAACAGGATATAATTGGGATAAAATGTAACCCTAAGCCTAGCCCTAACCCCAACTCGTGACATCTTGTCCTCAGACATTTTGTCCGGCCACAGACAAAAGGAGTAAAAATTATGGAGCTGACAGTGAGGTAAGCATTTGGAACAGGTAATGAAGTGCTTTGCTAATAAAATATGACTTTTATTTATATAGCACCTACTTTATTATGTGGTGCATTATTAGCAAATTCATTGCAGTTTAACTTTTGACCTCACAGCATTTTCTTCAAGAGAAATCATTTGGATGTTAGAATATAATGAAATAAATGTTCAATGGTTGCCTCTAACCGCACTCGATTCTCTTTCCAAAATATTTACATCTGAAGAATCTTTAATGATTGTAAGTGGATCTAGCGTCATTGATTCATTATACCTCCTCAGAAATTGTTGTTTTCTATTCGTGGCTTTGCAAGTAATCTAACATTAAGGAGGATATCTATCTTTTATAATTCGTAAAACTTAAGATTTCTGCTTTCAGTATTTGGCATATTGCTATTTATTCTCAGCTGAGGCACAAAGTTGCTGGATGCATTTTACTTTACTGAGACGTGGCGTTGTCTGTTATGTTGACACGCAGTCTGATTGATGTGTTTGAATCCAGATTGCAGTGGATGCGAATTTGGTCGAAAGAGCAAAGTTGGAGCAAACGATCGAAGACCTCGAGGCCGCTCTTAGCACGGTCAACTCTCTCTGTTCACTCACTCTTAGCGATCGATATTATCTTCCATTTTCCTTTAGTTTAGAAAAATGAATATCTGGTGTTTAAGGAGTTGTGTTCCTGTATTCTTAATGCTATTTCCATCGTCAACATCATCATCATAATATTTGGGTGATTATCGCGTTCTTTGTTTGATTTGAGTTGGAATCTGAACTTCACTTTTGACAGACAAAGGTCACCAATGCTCTGGTTAATCGCGACTGAATTTTGTTGTCAACAGCCGTTGTTGATTGGCATAATTTTTTTTTATTTTAAAGGCGGAATCGAATCGGAAGAATGCGGAAGAAAGACAGAATCTTTCGCAGAAGCATTTGGAAGCACTTGAGGAACGACTGAGAGAGAACATCACGGAGGCTGCGAACGCAAGAGATGAAACGGCGCAGCACAAGACGACCGCTTCTCAGATGAGGTCAGAATCAGTGGCGTCGCTAGGGTTGGTGTCACCCAGTGCAGTAAAATCGCAGTGTCATCCCTCCAGACTTCCACCAGGGACCTCTCTCCAAATCTTCCTTTACTAGGCCTACATTATCGGCTATGAACATTGGCATTGCTAGGAAAAATGGCAACCGAAGCAAAACACTCGCCTTCTCCTCCCTCGCCTCCCCTCCTAACCTCTTCCTCCCTTTACCCTCTTTTTTCTCCTTCCTTCTCCTCTTAACAGTGGTCTGGGGCTGTCACCCTGGGAAATTTCTTAAAATTACAGATGCCCTTAGTTGAAATTTACCGCATTTTAGACACACAAAAACCGTGTAAAGTTATAACCAACCAGTTGCAGTCTTGCAGAACCAACAATTATACCTGGTCTACTTCCCACCCCACCCCAAAAATGTTCTCATCGGTTTTGCACGATTTGTACAAGTGACCCTGTGCGGTCCGACTGGAGCAATTGCTCCACTTTGCTCCAATGTAGCTACACCACTGGCTATGAAACCAGAGGAGAGCGAGCTCCGTCTGTTGACTCTGTTTTATACAATTTGAACATTTCCAATTTCTCAGTTTGATGTTACCTCTCTGGGTGGTGTCACCCGGTGCGGTCTGCACCCCCCTCGCGACGCCACTGGTCAGAATTACAACACACTCTTCACTCACGAGCCATTCTGGAGTTCTCTCGAGCGCCAAGTCATCTTGGAGTTAACGCTGGTTTTTTATTGTGTGAAGTTACCAGACAGTTGGTTTGAGTTTTTGATGTGACAGAGCAGAAGTTTGAAAGAGATTGGTGTGTGAATTCTTGCTTTGCAGTTCTTGAAACTGCTGTGTAGTAAGTTAACACCTACCAGGGTCAGTGGAGTAATTGAATGAAGAAGAAGAAAGAAAGGTTAAAGGAATTTATGATTTTATGAGCTGAAGCATTTATTTCTGGAGAGCTCTGGGATTTTGTGGACAAAGGATCTTTCTTTACTTATGTTCCATTGATTTCGTAATCTATTGCGGCAGTCTTCTTCTTTTCTTTCTCTTTTCTGTCATTGACTCCATGTATTGTCATTCTGCTAGTGGAGATCAGATTTTCTCTTCTGGTTTACTTTTGTTGAATTTTTTGATCTTTGAGTCATTTTTAGACTTTGCGAATAAAGTGGAAATCCATGGTCGCTAATGTTGAAATATGCAGCACCTAAACAAGAAATAGTAAGTTATGACGATTGTGTTGTTAGGTTGCTAGCCGAGCAGTCGGAGCATTCTGCAAAGGATTTTCGCGCTCAACTTGCTCGCAAAGACGCCGACCTTCACTCGGCCGACGAGCGCATTCACTCTCTGACCGATCAATTGAATGCGCTGAGACAGACGAGCGTCAGCGATCAAGACGAAATTGCAAAATTACGACTGACAATTTCCAAGTTGGATCAGGAAAAAGACGCGCTCCAGATGATGATTGACGAGAAAACCGAGCAGGAAGTGAAGAGAACCGACGCCATCACAAACAAGGTCCCTTCTTCTCATTTGGTTTTTATTGCGTTGATGAACAGTTGAAATGTGGTTCAGGTGAATGGTTTTACGATCGTTTTAAGTAGATTGAATAAGATGAATGTTTTCCTGTGAAACCAGAATTTTTATGTTATATTTGATCTGATGATCTTCTTGTCTGTTTAGATATAATAGGAATTTTTATTTGTGTTTTTTGTGGCTGAAATATGTTAAATGTGTTTGAATATAAAGCAATGAACGTTGTTTTTCAGGAACAATTTATAAATGATCTTCAGAACAGAATTATTCAAATGGAATCAAGCGTAAGGTAAAGTATTTGCATTTCCTTTCGTCCGCTTATTCTTTGTTTTCCTTAATTGTAGCATTTGATGTTAATGGAGGGAGCCAATAAGAATAAAAGGAAGACCACTCAAGGAATGGTGCAATGGTATTGAAGAATGGTGTGGAAGCAGTTTACAGGATCTGACTCACACGGCAGAAAACTGTGGAGATGGCATTATACACCAACGGATGATGAGCCCATGGTTAATGATGATTGATGAAGATGATGATGATGATGACGATGACAATGGTTGTGGTGGTGGTGGTGATGATGATGATGATGATGATGATGACGATGATGATGATGGTAGTGGTGATGATGATGATGATGATGATGACGACGATTTATTTGAAATGTAGTCACCTGAGGGATGAGCTGATGTCAAAGGAACGTGAGGTGTTGAGTCTTAGGAGGCAGCTGGACAATGCGAATGACGAGCTGACTGAGGCCGGGCGTAGCAGAGAGCTGCTGCTGAGGGACGGTCGACGTCTGCAGGGAGACCTCAACACGATGACACAGGAGAATCAGGTGAGGAGGAGGAGAAGGAGGAGGAGGAGGAGAGAAAGAGTCTCTGTTAAAAGATCAACTTGAGAAATTTCTTACTTTAGAATTTTAAAACACTTTCTATGTATTTATATGTTTTTGAGCTGTTATGTGACATTTGTTAATAATAATAATAATAATAATATTAATAATAATAATAATGATAATAATAACATGGTTTTTCTGCATCCTTCAGTTATTGTAATTAAAATTTGTTTTGGTTACTAAATTTGCAGAACTAAAATATTATGATGCATTTATTAAATAGTTATGACGTATGAAGGCTCTAGCCGCTCGAGTAATACCAGTAAAAAATCATGGAACATCACAAAGACAGACAAGAAGAAACCGAACGGCAGAGAGAAGAGATGACTCAGAGGAATACTCAAAGTCAGTTGCAGGGAACACATCACAAATGGAGAAGTCAGAAGAATAACACAAAACCAGAAGTCAACGACGTCATCAAGAGAGGAAGAATGAAGTATGCGGAGGCTGAATGCTGAGAATGGAGATGACAGAAATCGAAAAAGGAGAATCATCAAATACAAAAAAGGAAGGGAAAAGAGCAGTGGGGGGGATCTAAACGAAGATGGGTAGATTCCCCTTTACAAGGACCTCAAAATGTCAGTGGAATGCTGTTCTGAGTGATTGTTGTCTTCTTTGTCCTGTTCTTTCTCTTTTAGAGTCTTAATCAGGACCTGGAGGAAACGCTTCAGGAAAAAGAACGCCTGAAAGAACAGGCACAAGAATACCTCATGGAAGTAAAACGCTGTGAAGAGCTTCTCTCCTCCAAGGTTAGACGACGTTTGGGTCTCTTGAGCATCGCGTCCGTTGTTACTTGAGCCGCGCTGTGATACTCGACAATTAATTGTTGCCATTCAGACAAATTGTTTGTTTGACTCTGATGTGGTTATTCTTTGTGAACATCAGAGGCGGTGATGTGTTTTTGGTGTCAATGTGAGTGGCTTCTGCAATTTCCTTTAGGAGAGAGAGAGGACGGAGATCCTCGAGCAATACCGAGCGCTGAGTCAGGAGACGGAGCGCTTCGAAACGCAGTTCCATCACTTGGAAAGCGAAGGATCCAGTCTCAAGTTGGAGATTCTCTCTCGAGACGGAGAATTGCGACGCACGAGAGACAAACTGGACAAAGCGGAAAGAGAGAATCAAGAGGTTTTCGACGTCTCACTGTTTCTAGGGCAGAACGTAATCTTATCTTTTTAGGGTTTCAGTGTCAATAATTTGCTTTATTGCGATCTTGCCATCTTGGAGATTTGTAACCGCACGCAAGTAAGTAAGTGGATGCAGTGGTGCTAAAGTGTCAATTTCTTTAGAAGCTCTTGTTACAGAATCTCTTATTTGACCTTCCTTAAGTTTGTTTCGTATTAGTTCATCTTGCTGTGCTATTTGGAAGTTTCTAATTATATCATTATTGTACTTTTACACAGCAATTATTAATATATAATAAATAATTTTGATATTGTGCAGTCATGGTCAAGAAATGGTTTTATTTCTGTAAAAAATTTCCAATCTCACTTTCATGTTTACTGATTTCAAACATGCATGTTTCTTCTTTCAAAATTTATGCATTACTTTAATATATTTTAAAACCAGTTGAAAATTTTCTTTTTTAAATGTTTGACATTAGGCACATAATGGCTTATGATTACAATTTTAGGAGCTGTTAGAAAGGCATTTGAGATTTGGGACCATTTAGACTTGAGTTTGCATGGCAGCCGACTGCTTCTAACAGTGTCTTCTGCATTTGATTTTCTTGCTGATGTGTGTTGAGTAGCATGTTGCCTCCATGCGCGCCTACGAGATCCAGTTGTCTAACATGGCAAAGTCAGTTGCAACGCTCGAAGAAGCCCTGAGGCATTTGGAGGAAGAGAAGCGATCGTTGTCGGTCGACGTGTCTGCGCTGCGCGATCTCTGCCGACAACTCGAATCTAACAAGGAAACTCTTCAGCGTCAGTTGATGACTAAGTCATTGGACCAAGAAAAGGTTTCACGAGAAATCTTTTACTGGCTAAAATTTTACAGCAAAATAAAATTCAACTGTGAAGTTACGTGAAGAATGAGTAATTTTGCCCGCATCAACAGTGCTGCTTGTGTTTGCCATCCAGTGCAGTGGACCAAAGCACAGAATTCGTGCCTTTTCCACAAAAGTGTCACTTACTTATTTTAATATCTAATGAATGCCATAGAACTAATTTTACTTTGACGTTTTTTTCACATCCATTTACAGACATGACACTGGGTCATGTGACCTGAAGTCCCCTTTGTTGACTTACTGTTGGTTAGTAACCTGGAGCATGGTAATATGGTTTCCAACCAAATCGCAGTACAGCAGACTTGCTGTTCTGTCTCAAAATGCTCCTCAAAAAATCCTGGGAATTTGACTGAGTGCCAAGACAACACTTGTGGAACGCGATGCAAAAGGTTGAATGTCAGATCCCACCAAAACTACTCAGCGCAATAGTTGGCATGTATGATGTAAGTAGAAGCTGTGTCAGATCAAACGCCGGCACTGGACCTTGGTTTTGAGGTAAAGACGGGACTGAGACAAGGCAGTGTACTATCGCCCCTGCTGTTCATCTTACTCATGGACCAGATACTGAAATGAGTGACAAAGCACCAGATGGAGGAGGAAGAACAAAAATATGATCGACGTCTAATGGAACCAGTATTTATAAAACTATTCTTAGACTACTATTAACCAATGGATGCAAAGTCTGACGTTGACCTCGGCCACCAAAAGCAAGATACAAGCAGCAGAGATGAGATTCTTAAGGCTTATTAAAGGACTCACATTAAGAGGCAGGAAGAAAGACGTCACGATCAGATCAGAGCAGAGCTATGTATAGCAAGTATCTTACAGTATATAGAGGAGAGCTGACTGAGATGGTATGGTCACGTCAATGGGATGGGAAAGGAGAGAATGCCATTACAGATGCTGTTATGGCACCCACTGACTACCAAACCAAAAGGACAACCAAGAAAATGATGGATGGATAACACCAATGAAGTGCTAGAGTCCAGAGGAACATCACTGAAGGAAGTGGAAGAAACAAAGAACTAGCACGGACAGAGACAGATGGAAAGGCTACTTCGCAGACAGACCACAGGTCTAACTGCATCAGGTACAAGGTGAAACTACAGAAGAGTTTGTTGCTAACTGATAGAAAGCAATGGACAACTCTGCTTATGGCTCACGGCCACAGATGACTCACGCTGCTGCTCTCACTCATAACAACTGCTGATGGAAGAAGGACAACAGACTCATTTCCATATTTTAACTTGTTTCTCAGTCTCTAGGTATCTATGAATTGTCTTGAAAATCTTAAGGCAAAGGAATTTGTAAGAGAATGTGCTGGAAGGTTGGATAAGGAAGGAGAATAGAAAGAGGAAGAGAGAGGGAAAGGATGGTCCTTGTACTGCAGGATATTCAAATGGCAGCCTGTGGGCCAGATCCTTCCCACTGTGGAGTGTGAAATGGCCTGTGAAGATACTGAAACAATAGTTTTTTTTAACTCTTACAAAATACTGATAAATGACAACTACTGATTTCAAAGCCCTGGACCCTTGGGCACCAGTCACTGCAAAATGTGGCCCTTCGTAAAATTTTACTGCAGGAGCCAAGCAATGGAGCCATATTCTGGCAGCGCTGCGTACAGTTAGGAATACTTTATGCTGTGAATGAGAAATAGACTGATGAAGCGTTTCGTTCATTTTCAGTCATTCTTAAAGAAACTCAAAACACTCTGATTTTTATATATAAGTTTATCTTTTGTCCTTTCTGTGTTATTTGTAAGAATGAAAGCAATAGTATTTTTTTCCGTAGTTTGTTGGAAGATTGTCTATAGGTTTGAGTTTTTGTGTGTAGCTTCAGTCTCTTCTGGACGACGTAAAACACGAGACAGAGATGCTGAGGTCTCAGGTGACGACCGAGCGGTCGACGAAGCAAGGCCTCGAGGGTCTTCTGCAGGAAAACCGCAACAAAGAGTGGCACGTCCAACTGACAATACAAGACAAGGATGCAGAAATACAACTGCTTAAAGACCAACTGCAGATGAACAACAGCAAAATGTTAGCCTCACAGACACTGTAATCGTCTGCTTTTAGAAGTGTAAAGCACTCGTAAATCTATCGTAAAGCTAGGCATGTAATGCTTGTCTGAGTCTGATTTATTCTTGTCCCTTTGCTGCTATTTGTGACTTTCTGTTGTTTCTGTGATCTGCTTCTCTAGCGAATGTCAGACGAGGGAATTGAATCAATATCGCACGACGGCGATCGAAACCGAGTCGGATTTAGAACGACTGAAGCGGCAGTTGATCAGCGAACGATTCGAAAGGTTTTTCAGATTTTTCGGTTTTTAATGCTCGACGACCGGCAGGGCTGAAATTCTCGAGCGAATGCTTTCCTATCGATTCGTTGGCAGCCAATCTCTTTGTTCAATTGAACTTAATTGTTTTTGTTTTCGGATGTTATTAACCTTTATTAATTTTTCTCTGCTGCTAATTAGAGAGAGGGTCGTTCAAGAACTCCGAAGAAACGGTCTTTGTCTTCCGGGCGAGAGCGGTCGACTGGGTCCAATCAGTCCAAACAGGTTCACCTTTTCTGCTTTCTCGTCTCATAACAGATTACGAACTCTTGTCTTTCTGTCTGATATTTTGAACATTTTGCCCCTGAAATATATGATTGAACCATTGTTAAGCAAAGATTTGTTACCCTGCTAATTTAATTTTCTGAGCCCTGCTATATGGGTGCCAAATACCCCCTCCCCAGGTATGGCCCTGATTGTGGCATAAAACAGGAATGCAGAGTAATGTTACAAAAAGGTTCGTTGAGTTTAAATTGATGTAGTGGCTTTCCTTTGCATGAAAATAGCGATTAATCAGAGACTAAGCAATTAGAGAAATGTAACGGAAGATGAAAGAAGAAATGTAACCTGATGTCGATTGGGTTTCTGCGTTTGAGAGCGCTTGTTCTTCTGTTGTTACCAAGAGTTTCTATGCTTTGCAAAGTGTCCATTGATGAAAATCTTTTCAAAATTACAGTAGAACTTCGATATAACGGACTCGGTTATGACGTATACTCGGTTATAATGTACCACAATGTACGGTACCACGCGATACGCTACCATATTGATGGTATTGGATATGACATCCTTCGGAGATAACGTACCAAATTTTCCAGACCCACTAGGCACATTATAACGACGTTCTACTGTGATTTTTATTTAATTTCTTCAACATAGTTTAGCAAGAGAAATTAGAGATGAAATTACAACCCAAGACTATTTGAGGCACCAGAGAAAAACAGCACCACTCACATCCAATGCTCATCTTCACCCTCAGCAGCAGCAGCAGCAGCAGGCACTGGAAAAGCCAAATGATAAGTTATCACTCAACTGGAAATCGGAGCGACATTTGAAGCGGTACCATTATTAAGTGACGCACTTTGCACTGCATGAACTCAATTGATTGACTGATGTCGTTGAAGAAGACTTGTTTGCTTAGTTAATTAAGCTGTTTTCTCTCCTTTTTTCTGTGCATAATTTTCAGACTATTAGCGTTCCTTTGCCTCGGTTGGTTGACAGCCATTGTCATCTGTGGTTGAGTGATGCAGTGAAGTCACTGCATTGTCATTTCTTGGTTTATTTTTAATGTGAACGAATAACTGTCGTTTGATTCTTGAGGCCACTTCACGAAGCTTTGTTGTCTTGTGACTTCAAAGTGTGTATTTGTGGTGAAGCTACTTTGTAACAGTCGGTACTTGCTCGTGTAAAAGCAGTGGCGTAGCCAGGATTTCCGGAAGGGGGGTTTTGGTTTTGATCTTGACCAAACTTTGCAAAAAAATTTCTTATTTTTCTTTTTTAGGAGCTGACAAGAAAAAAGGTCGCCACCTTTGTATTCTTTCTAGTTTTTTTCTATTTTCTATAGCACATAGAAATTTTTTTGATCAGCAGCCAGCCAAGGGGGGGTTTTGACCCCCAAACTCGCATCCAAAAATGAAAAATGCATGGAAAAGCATGTAACAAAAATTTCCGTCTGCAGCCAAGTAGGGGGTTTTAACCCCCAAAACCCCCTCCTTGGCTACGCCACTGTGTAAAAGCACACTATCTTGGTGCAAAGCAGTGATATTCTGTGTTACAACTTACAATTGCCTCTTTTGATCTATCAATAAGATTCTACAGAATTTACAATACACATAGCTGAAGGTGTTTATATTTGACTTTGAATTGCATTTCCCGTATGATTTGAAATTTACCGAGAAGACAAATTGCATGAGATTCATGGAGGAATTTGACTGAACCAAGTGCAGAGCTTATGTTGCTGTGTGTTGAATATTTTGACTGAAAATATTTGTTGAAGTTTTTTGTTGATGAAATGATTAGTAGAAATACCTTGTTGTTTAACAGCTCAAAAGCAAAACCGTCTGCCCAGCCATCTGCTTCTGAAACAATTGCTACGGATGAGGTATGTTGGTCGGATGAGGTATGTTGGTCGGATGAGGTATGTTGGTCGGATGAGGTATGTTGGTCGGATGAGGTATGTTGGTCGGATGAGGTATGTTGGTCGGGTGAGGTATGTTGGTCGGGTGAGGTATGTTGTGAGGATGAGGTATGTTGTGAGGATGAGGTATGTTGTGAGGATGAGGTATGTTGTGAGGATGAGGTATGTTGGTCGGATGAGGTATGTTGGTCGGATGAGGTATGTTGGTCGGATGAGGTATGTTGTGAGGATGAGGTATGTTGTGAGGATGAGGTATGTTGTGAGGATGAGGTATGTTGTGAGGATGAGGTATGTTGTGAGGATGAGGTATGTTGTGAGGATGAGGTATGTTGTGAGGGTGAGGTATGTTGTGAGGATGAGGTATGTTGTGAGGATGAGGTATGTTGTGAGGATGAGGTATGTTGTGAGGATGAGGTATGTTGTGAGGATGAAATCAGAAGCAGAAAGAGTGAATGTATTGGATAAGAACTGTTTCTTAATTGTGTTCGGTTGATTCGCTGTGTTTAGCGATCAGTTCCTTTAATCTTGTTTTATGTTTTAATTTGTGGCTTTGCTCTTTGCTTTTCATTTAGTGATTGATTCGCTCTTAATAAGCAACGAGTGTCGTTTGGACAAATGCACAGAGAGGAACAGAGACACTGTTTGCCATTTGGCAATTTGGATTACATTAAATATTTCTAGAATTCCTGTTTTGTAAAAGTAACTGACAAGAATTGCTAATTGCCCTAATTGTGTTCTTCCAGGTAAAGCTCTCTGACTTAACCTAGCACCTGCCAGGTGAGTTTTCAGCAGATTACCAAAGGCGTGATGTTAACTGTATGTACACTTGTTGGTCTGCATATGTTACTGTATGCAGTATGGCTGATGGCTTCATTGCATCTACAATTATAGATGCAATGAAGCCATCAGCCATAACTGTGCTGAGTTTATTTGAAGTAATCAGTATAGGTAGTTAATTACTATGTTGAAGTAATTGTAATCAGTAATAGATTACTTTTGTGATGTGAGTAATTAATTACTGTAATTGATTACATTTTATGCTAAGCAATCAGTAATCAGTAGCTAACTACTTTTGAAAAGTAACTGCACAACACTGCCTGTAGTTGTGGTCCAGGCATGCGGCAACTCCGGATATAACGGACTCCGGATATAACAGACTGTTTTGCCAGGTCTTTTGAGTCCATTATAACGGGATTATACTGTACTGTCTGATGGTTGTTCAGTTGAAATAAGGGAATTTGTTGTGTGTAAAATATCATGTTTTTCTTGTAGATTTTTACATGAAACTCTGTCCACAGCACCGTGTTTACTGTGTCTTTGAGGAAAATGAGAAAATTTAAGGAATTCCAGGAAGTTGTTTCATTGTTTATTTCTGTGATTGTTCTTCACAAGGCACAAGCTTGTTTGTGGTCCATCCATTTAGTACGTACGCACTAATGGAGGATTGGATGTAGGAGATTCTGCATATGTACGGTGTGTGCAATGGGGGAAGGGGTTGAAATTATGCCTTTTTTTGCATACATACTATATGGATGAGCCCTTATTAGCTTGCTTGCAAGCAGTATTTAGATCCGCTGTGAAGTTGACTGCTTTTGGAAATGCTAATTCTAAAACATGTGTGTGCTTCCTTATGCTTTGGGAAACCAATGCCTATTAATTATGAGGAGTTTAGAACAGTGCGGAGGGGCATTGGTCAGTGGACACCCATTTGATGATGGTGGTGGTGATGATGATGATGATGATGATGATGATGATGATGATGATGATGATGATGATGATGATGATGATGATGATGATGATGATGATGATGTGCTACTGTGACTGTATTTATGCCAGGCATTGAGAAGAGCTCTTCAATGGATCATGGCCTTTATGTGCTTTGCACTCTTTTTGCATTTGCTGTGTATTGCATGTGATGTGGCTGCTATATTCATAAGTCCAGTTATCAGTTGTGCGGATCCTTTTGCTTTGTGTAGTATCCTGTAACAATGATTGAATGGATACTTTGAATTTAATGATATGTTCTTTGAAATTGTTCAAACTGTAACAGTCTAACTTCTGTGCATCATTACGGACTATTTTGTCTTTGTCACTCCAATTGAAAATATGATTGGAGTGCTTCCTAGCAGGCACTTTGTTTTATTTTTGGTTGGAGTTTTTTCATGTTTTCTGATTTTCATTCATGCAGTTGTCTTGTCAGTTAGTTTCAGTAGGGTATTTGTGGGAGGAGAGGAAGAAGAGGAAATCACTGCTTTATGTTGTAATTACCTTATTTATGGGGCAAGAAGTTACCGGAGTGGTAACAACACTGGGAGATAGAGCAAAAGGTCGCAGGTTCGATCCCCGCAGGAGCCCCAAGATCGACTCAGCCTTACTCAATAGAGGGCAGTGGTAGAAATGAGGAGCATCATTAAGCTGTGAGGTAAAACTTGGGTCTGGGGAAGGTAATGGCAACCTACACCAGATTAATGTTTTATACCACCTACGTTGCTGATTGCCTAGACCGGAGATTAGTGCCGGAGCCCAACACTCAGACCATGGGCGTCTGCAGAAATTTTTCCTGGGGGGTGCAAAACAGGGTCTTGTGACGAAAGAAATGAACAAATTTTCCAGGAGGGTGCAAAACAAAGTTTTGTGATGAAAGAAACGTAGCCACACAATTTTTCCAGGGGGTGCACTTGCACCCCCTTACACTCTCCTTCAGACGCCCATGGCTCAGACTCGAGTACAGGACCCACATTTACCTTTGCAAACCATATTTAGCTTACTTATTAAGCATAGTGAAGCAATTAACCCACCCCTCTGCACATTGGTCATGCTCTTAAATACCACCCTGTTGAGTTCCCCGCAGAGGGGATGTACATAATTCCTATGTAATCTATCAATGTTCCTAATTCTTTGGAATTTCACGTGCGAAATGATTTGCCTCCGGCCATTGTTGTATTCATCTCTATGTCGGAATTGTGAGAAATTAGTCTATGATGAAAAACTTGTATGGATTTGAGATTTGTTTGCAGTTGAAAAATGATTTAAGGTAAGAAAATTCAATGAAGACGGTTGACAGGAAGGTGCAGTTGGCTGCTTCTATTTAGCTCTTATTACATTCCCGATCGTCATTCTGGTCTAAGGTTTCTTTGCGATGCTTTTGGACATGCCTTGTATTTGGAATGGCTGCAATGTGAACAGCTTGAAGTGCTTAAAAGAGCAATTATTAGATTGAGGACAATTTAGAATTGGAGTTTATAGTTTGGACTCGTTCTGTTAGCTACGTGGTCTTGTTATTAAGATCTCAGGTTCTGTAGCAAGTTTGACCGATCCAGTTGTAGTCACCTGAGTTGCAAAAGCTGTTTGATCGAGTGGCAACTGCTTTTTGAGAATCCAAAGCAAGCATTCAGCCAGGCACCCACATAATCCACAAAATGGGGTGGGGAGAGGCAGTCACGGGGACCTATCCGAAAGATGACATTTTTGTATTTGCAGCTACATTTCCACATGCCTAGTCCTTGGAGGCCAGAATATTTATTTTGCAGGGGGTCCAGCACTGGTTGGCCGTGGTATTGAGTTACATATTGTTTAAAGTTCATGTTTTGTGTAATCTGTGGCTATGGAAAACTAATTCCTTTAACAAATACTTGTAAATTGTTGCCCTAGATTTAGAATTTGATGCACCTTTTGTATCTCTTGTAATTCTTTGAAGCTTCACTATTATCAAAACTGTCACGAGTCGTCTCTGTTCACTAATTTAATCACTGATTAATTATAAGCATAAACATATTTTTCTACTGAAATTTCATGATTGAGCTGTGACCTGTGGTAATATAACAAAGAAAAACGAAGAGTGCAGAATTATTAAACGATTCTCCCAAATATGCTTTCAACAAATTGGGACAATTTGGTAGAATCAGCATTGTCAAAATGTTTCAACAATCTTAATATTATAAAGCATAGATATTTATTTTCCAACAGGGGAACTGGAGGATGTATAAGGGGCCTGGAGGGGGCCTGGGCCGATGATGATGTATTATCAACAATAATAGCACAAAAAGGTCAACATGGTATGTGCATAGGGACCCGGCGAGTAAAAAGGGGCCCAGGCGGTGAGACATCATAAACAGGGACGTAGCTAGGCGTGGACTTGGGGGCTCAAGCCCCTCCCCCAAACCTGAAGCTAGCCCCCAAATGAATTCAAGCCCAAATGGCGTTGCGGCAGTGACGTAGCAACATGATCGGGTGCCCGTGGCGAAAAACGGCAAGGAGGCCCTTCCCAGAGGAGTTTGCAAAAATGTTGACCTTTTTTGCTTGTCTCCAGTTTTTCACTTTAAATTACATGGCGATAAGGCTGATGACCTTTTTTGCTCGTCTCGAGCTTTTCATGTGAAACTACATCGCGAAAAAGTTAACAACCTTTTTTGTACTCGGGTCGGGGGCCCTTGGCATTTGGCCACCCTATCCATATGGCTGCTACGCCCCTGTGTTGTGGGCTCAAAAGTTTTGTTAGTGCAGCCTTGGGTGCTCAGCGCCCACAACACCAATAATTTTACAACCTAATGGTAATGATTTCGTGGTGTCATTAGTTCGCTATGGTGCTGTACTGTTGTGGGCAGCGAGCCAATAGTTTTCTGCCATGAAGTTCATTAACACATGCCTGCGTAACAAAACTGGCGATGATCACCTTAGTATAGGGTTACCAGTCGTCCTTAAATCATAAGGACAGTCCTTAAATTCCATGGCCCAGTCCTTAAGGGCGTTTGTCATTAATAAGGACAAAATGTCCTTAAATTTCACTTAAATTAGTGATTACCTATTTTAATCTTTTAGACATTACGCTAGAGCTTTGCAGGTGATTGATATTGATTGATGAAAAAGGTCATTACTAGTTCTCTATGTTTTTTGCATTTTGACGTCTAAAAAGTTCCAAAAAGGAAAAAAGTCATCAATAGTTTTTTGCTTTTTGTGCTATTTTGCATCTTTAATGTTCTAAAAAGTCAGACAAGCAAAAACATGGGTAATCACTAGTTTGTTGTACTTCTTTAACGTCCTAAAAATTCTGATAAGCCAATGTGTTTTGTGTGTCCTTAAATTCTTTACAACTGATCAGGGGCGGAGCTAGAGTGTCCGGCGCCCGGGGACAAAACATAATGATGGCGCCTCCTCAACTTGACGAAAATCATAAGAAGCAAAAAGGGCGCCGTTCTGCCCTCTTTTGGCGCCCCTTCATTCTTCATTTAACTTCGCGAATACCCTGACAAGAAAAAAAGGTCATCACCCGTAGCGGAACATCCTACCTTAAACCAATTTTGGCGCCCCCTCCACATCGGCGCCCGGGGGCACCTCTAGATCCGCCTCTGCAACTGATCTGGTATCCATAGGCCTACCTTAGTGACTTGGCAATTCTGTTTGTTCACAAGAATCGTACATTGGATATTGAAAAGCTCATAAACACCTTTGCTGAACGACTGGCTAGACGAGCAAAGCTCTTTGAAATGTAGTGCTATAATTTGAGACCAGAAGCAATATTGTACAAGACGGTCAAGACCTATAACTGAACAATGATTGATAGTATTGGATGTCTGTTAATTGCTACTGCTTTTTAACTAGTAACTGTTATTTGAAGATTTCATTGGCAATTTAGTTGCTTGCTGTCTACTTTTTGTTGCTTTTTGTCACTTGTGAGTTGTGACACTGGATTTACAGCGGTTTTAGGGTTCATCCTTATAGTACGTATGCACTGAGGGAAGGGGGTCGGATTTTGGAGATTTTTGTATGTACACTATGTGCAACGGGAGAGCGGGTGGTTAAAATATGCCTTTCTTGCATACATACTACATGGATGAACCCTTAGACAAGTTTTGCATTTAGCAGTAGCATCTGCCACGTGACTTACTCTTAGTAACATTGACACTAGTATGGGCCAAATGCATGTAATTTTTGACTTAACACGCACATAATCGAAGCAGAATTATTTGAAATTTATTTAAACATAAGAAATTACAGGCACGGAACTTGGTGATACAAGACCTGTGATTTTTTTGTCCAAAATGCTCTAAAACACACGTACGAGCATCTACGATTTCAAAAATGTTTCCGGGGGAGAAACCCCTGGACCCCATTCTAAGGGAGGCCGCGTCTAACGCGGCCGGGAAGCGTCTAAGGCAAGGGAATGGGAGGGGAAGGGATGGGAGCATGGGCGCCCACAGAATTTTTTTCAAACAGGGGCAAACACTTAATGGTCACGGGTACGCCACATAAATTTGTCCAGGAAGGCAAAACGCATTTTACCAGAATGGTCACGGTTAATATTTTAGCAAGCTTTTCAAATTTTAATGTGAAATATTGGTATTTTGCACTTTCTAGGGAGTGAACCCTCTTGCCCTAATGTGCGGGCGTCCATGGAGGGGAGTGAATCTTGGGCTTCAGCCCCCCCCAACCTAAAATCCTGGCTACGTGCATGATCATAAACCAGTGTCTCGCAAACTGTGTGCCGCGGCACACTAGTGTGCCGCTAGAGATTCCAGCTGTGCCGTGAAAGAATTTCAGAATTTTACTATTATTTTAATTTTTTTGTTCCCTTCCTAAAAATTTTGCCGGATGAGCAAGTGTAAAAATGGCGTCATATATAGAACCTCACACCAGCCTGCGGCACAGCCTACAATACAATATATCGGACATCCATTTTTTTATATAACGTTGCGCGCGCAACGATACAACTGCCAGAAATTAACGTCTTTCGTTGACGTCACCGTCCTTGCGACCTTTACAATGTAAAAACAACAGCGTCTGAGCGCGCAAGGATACATTTGACCCAATTACCGTTTTGAAATTATTACATTGCATGTGTTGAGATGTTGCAATAGTAGGGTAACTATAAGTATAGTAACAGTTGAATTTGATGCTTTTACCGAGATTTAGCCCTATGAAATTTGAAATGGATAAATTTTTTGCAAGATCTGAGAAAATGCAAGGTGAAAACGACACTAAGGAAAACAACGGCGAGAATCTACAGTCTATGAACGTTACTTTCGCGTTTGTTACATCTACATATCATTATATGTGACTGCAGACCCGGCAGTTCCTTAATAAAGAACACTCAATTTAATAAATTGTTGGTTGGTTTTGTAATTTTATGAAGAATGTGCCGTGAAAAAAATTTGTTCTGTTTAGTGTGCCGCGAGGTAAAAAGTTTGCGAGACACTGTCATAAACAGTGTGAAAAAGAGCGGTAAACAAAAAAGGTCATCACCAGTTTTCGAGAGTCGCAACTCGCAATACCGTATTGTTAATTCGTCCGTGAATCAATGACAAGCAAAAAAGGTCGTCAGCAATTTTTTCCAAGACTTGTGACTTGTCAGGGGCCTGCCGTTCCTTCTGCACAGAGGTCAAAAATTTCTCTCGGCGGGCCTGTTCTCCAATGGTGAATTAAAATGGCCCTACATGGAATCATGGACTAGGCCTAAATAGGGAGAGCTTGGGTCTCTGCATGCCAAGTCAAAGACGTTGGAACAACCTGCGAGCCGAAACATTCTATATACGACTAGGAGTAGGAGTTCGCCTAATAATATTACAGACTACTAGGCATAACAATAATAATTACTAATTACTCGTGATTTTATAACGTTGCGATACTAAAACAATATTTAGTATTATGTGACGTAACATTTCTGGACACCCTCTCCCCGTCGTTACACCGTCACAAATGTTTTTAACCACTCCCCCTAAGTGCGTTACGTCATTTATGGATATCCCCTATCATCATTATTCTATTCATATCAAAGTCTGACAGTACGGCGAATCAGCGATGACCTCTTAGCCTCTCGTCTTTGTGGCTCCGAATTTCTCAGAATTTCTAGAGCCGCGTTCAGACACCAAGTGCTCGTTCAGCGTTCGCTGCCCACTTTGTTAATCAGGTCTCTGATTTAAGTAGGACCTAATCGGCAAGTCTTCACCTGTGTCGCAATTACTGTATTTCGAATATCTTTGTCAAGAGAGAGAGAGAGTGCGCATTAAATGATGTGACCCTTTGATCTTAAGGTCTCGTTCGTTGAAAGCGCCACGTTAGTACTTGAAACAACGGTTCGGTTCAAAATACCGACATTTTCAACAGTGTTCCAAGCAGCATCTGATATGCAGGCCCTGGTACACAGAGTTTAGGAGGATGCTAAAACAGCGTTGAGCTTCATTCAGTGCTGCTTTGATTTCTGCTCGATTACAGGATAGCGAAGAAAGAAGTGAGACAGTGAACTGTCAGTGGTGATTAGATTGTCCGTCTTGATATCGTCCTTAGCTATCTTGATTCTGCTTCCACAGACGCCATTCATCAATAAAGATCGTTCTGTGGCTATTCCAGTGTCTAATCTAGACTCCTGGAATCCGGGGGAGGTGGGAACTGACAAGGCCGCGGGAGAAGTCAGCTAGGGGACTGCTGTTAGTTGATGTAGTATCATACTAGTATGCCAAAATTTCCGGGTAAATTTGACATTTCCGGGGAAAGGGCAATTCCCCCTGGAAATGGCCTAGATCAGGAATTCCCAACCTTTTTTAAATTGTACCTTCGCCAAATATTTTTACGCCGCTTGTACTCCCAACCCAGGGCCGACTAAAACCAACACTTTTGCAGTTATTGCTTTCAAAAAATATATTCATCAACTTCTGAAATTTGATATGTTTAATGTAGAATTGTAGATATTAGGTACTTTTTAAAGTTTATTAGTTCACTTAACACGTGCTATCAGAAACGGAAGTCATTAATTGTGCATGTGAACATTATTACATTAATACGCATCACGACATGCATATTATTATAGCGCTTTTATTCGTAGCCTCATATCTGTTAATCAGCCGGCCGTTATATTGAGCTGCCGTAGAATTGGCAATATTTAATATTTTTTAAACGAAATTCCAAAAAATTATTTACTATTTTAGCAATTTTAGTGTACCCCCTTTCAACAGCTGATGTACCCCTATAGGGGTACATGTACCACCGGTTGGGAACCGCTGGCCTAGATTAAACCCTGAGCTATTCTCCTGACCGCTGCATACATAGGCGTGAACATCTATGAGGTCGGTTCAAAATACCGACATTTTCGAACTTCTAATGTCGCTAGGTTTGAGCTTCCTGCCCACTTTGAGAGGGATCGTTCTGTGGCCTGCGGAGTTGAGGCCCCTACTCTCCTAATCCCCTACTAAATGATCCGCCCTACTTAGGTTTCATCGGTAGGCTTAAATATCGCGAATATAATTTGATGAAATGTAAACCTACTGGAGTCTTTTGTGAGTCAAGCGTTTGTCCTTCATAATACAGGTCCTGTCCCTTTTACAGTAGGCGTTGTCCTTCACAATACAGGTCCTGTCGTTTCTGTGTCTCCTATGAATTAATGAATATATCGTTCGCTCTGTAATAGTCTGTAAATTTAAATATGTTAACGGATAGAGGGCGGTTTTCTGCAATATTGCAGGGGTAGCACTGTCACTGTGCATATTTCTTGTGATGGTGCCACGTTTGTATATTATGTAGGCTAATGTAAATCAGCGTTGTCCAGCAGTCATGCTATTGTGGGCGGCACAAAAATATTTAGACCCTTGGCGGACCAAGCAAGTGGTAGCAATATGGCATAATTATGATAAATGTCGGCCAGATAAAATGTTATAAAATAATACTATAATTATACGATTAGTACGACTGTGCGAGCTTCGCCAGTATATTTATCGTATTTGTTCTCAGGGGCTTCTATCCCTATTTAAGGCGGGCGCAGCGTGCGCCCGGAAAAAAGTGGAGGGGGGGGGGAAATATTTTGCTTTCAACACCGTATATAAACTATTAATAAGCTAAATGATGCTACTAATGCTACTAATCTGAACTGAACCGAGACTGATATGGATTCAAACAGGGGCGTCATTTGGGGGGCAAGGAAATGGAAAAAATAATTTGTAATGTATTAATGTGCAAAAAGTCGCAAAAATTGCCGAAAATTTGCCAAAAATATCAAAACATTGCAAATTTGCCAAAATTGGCCCCGAATTTCCCAAAATTTTGCAAAAATTTGCAAAAAAACCTAAAATTTGCAAAAGTGCCAAAATTTGCCAACAAATTATCTCGCCCCCCTAGAAAAGTGTAAAATGACGCTACTGGATTCAAAATAACACTGACCGTGATGTAAACAATTGTACATGATAGCTATGCCTAACACAAAAAATAAACACCTGAATATAATACTAAGTCTACAAGGGAGAAAATTAGCAGAGGAATTTGTAATTTGAGGGGGGAATTTGTATTTTTTTGGGGGAGGGAGAATTGAGCCCGGCTGCAAGGGGGGATAGAAGCCGGTGTTTGTTCTTATGTAGAGTTTCGTAATGTCAGTGTTTATTCTAGGCCTTCTCTGGGGGATTCCCCCAAAGTTTGAATTTTCCCCAATTTTTTGACATTTTGGCAAGAGGTATGACCCCAATGTCTGTTTCCCACCCCCACCCCCAAAAAATCTTTTTTATAAATTCCCCCAATGTCTATGTGGCTAGAATAGCCACTGCGTAATGTCGTTTTACGTTAAACTCTTTCAACACAGACACCACTTACAGACAAATTAAACACTGTGGTAAACCATAATTATTTTACCATGTAATATTAAAACACCGATATTCACCACCAACTTTCCGCCTTTTCGAACTCATTATTAGCAAGTATGATCCACAGTTCCACACAGGCACGTCGGAACGAATTTTCAGCAGGGTGTGCAGATTTTCTCAATATAAAAGTTGTGACAAGAGGGAAAATGGAAACAAATTCGTGTCTGAAAAAAACCCTGACGAGCAAAACAGGTCGTCTCTCTTTCCTCTATTAAAAATCATCACAAGTAAAAAAAATAGAAACAGCCTTATCTTCCAGGAGGTGCGCTGCACCCCCTAATTTTTTCCAAGGTGCAGCTGGCTGCACCCCTACATACCCACTTCCTACGGGCCTGGTTCCACACAACTTCTAATACATATACACGGAATTATTTTATTTACACTAGCAAACTGCTCAAAACGGCGTCACATTTTAACTGAGCGAGAACGAGACTTGCTGCGATACGACAAAATGTAAGTAAATTAGCCAGAAGTAGTAAATACCAGACTTGGAACCGAGTCACCGGGTCAATGGGTCATTCGGGTCACCTTTGTTCACCGGGTCTCCGGGTTTCCGGGTCATAAAGATGACCCGGTTATAGACCCGGTATTATTTAAAATCTTCTTCAGATGCTAAGCATGCAGGTTCATCAATCCCGGAAAGGCTGAAGAGACTGTCCACTTGATATTAGTTAGGTCCACAGATACAAGTAATTGATTTTATCGATGAGGGATATTGGTATTATTACTCTATGGAATGTTATAAAATGTAATGAAAAATTCTATGGTGTGATGACAACGTTTAATTGACGTCATTGATAAATATTCAAATATTAGAACCAATGACTGGGTCACCGGGTCACTGGGTCACTTTTATTTCGGGTCACTGGGTCACCGGGTCTCAAAATGTGGCCCGGTTCCAAGTCTGGTAAATACAGGCTGTAAGTAAATTTAATAACCGCCGTAACCTGTGGAGTGTGGATAAGTAAGCAATTTGGTAACCTCCGAGTCCTAGTATAGTCCTATAAAATAACGGCAATAACCAGTCCTATAGCTAACATTGTTATTTTCCCAAACTCGGTGGCGGGCCGATGAAACTAGCCTGCAGGCCGGATCCGGCCCGCGGGCCGCCAGTTGGACAACCCTGATGCAAATGAAAAATTACAAATTTTTCAAACTAATAGTATGTCAGTTAGTCTAATAATTTATTCGTTGAGTAACAATATAACAATAACATGCGTTGTAATGTAAAGTACAATGCGGGACATCTATGATAACTGAATTGTCAGTTGCAATATAAAATCATTCTCATTCATTTTAAATTATCCATTCCATACATACATTCATTGGCTATTTATATTGCGCCTGTCCAATTAATGTTAACAAGCGCATTACAATACCAATGATTATAATCACAGTTAAACAGATGGGTCTTCAACTGTCTGTGAAAAGCGACGGGCGACTTTATGTTCCGTAGCGCTGGCGGAAGGGCGTTCCAGGCATCGGGTCCAGCGTACGAGAAGGCTCGTTGCCCCATGACTGTCCGAAGACGAGGTTTCTGGTATTGCCTCGTAGAGGACTAGAGGCAGAGCGTATAGGCCTGGTCTACCGCTGGCGGTTGATGTTGGCCGAAGCAGATCGGTTAGACAGTGTGGTTTAAGTTAACTGTAACTGTAACTGAAATATCAGTTAACTGAAAAATGACAAATCAGTTAACTGTAACTGTAACTATAACTGAAAAAGATAACTGAAATAGTTAAAATAACTGAAAAATGACAAACTTGAGAAGTCAAAAACCACACAAAAAGAGTTTCGATTGAACACATTGAAACACTCGATCTTCCGAAATTATTTATGTCATGTTTTGATGGACATGAATGTGAAAATATGGACACATGAGTAGATTTTTCAATCAATTAGAGAGAATAGTTATTGCTTATTAAGAAAAAGCATCAAAATTTCATTAGTGTGTTCAATGGCGATTAGCCTAACTGAAAATAACTGAAAAATAATTAACTCTAACTGAAACTGTAAGTGAAAAAAGACAATAACTTTAACTGTAACTGGAAAATAATTTTAATAACATTAACTGTAACTGTAACTGAAAAAATAATCAATAACTGAAACCACACTGCGGTTAGGTAGGTCGGGCCATAGACTTTGGGTCGGACAAGCTTAAGCGATAATACAATATCTTTCTATTCTTTTTCATTTGTGGAAATTGTGGTACTGCAAACAGACAATTTAGACTAATTACCAGTACACTATTAATATTATAAAGAGACGGCGAGAGACCAACCGTCTACACTAAGCGCAATGCAAGTTTACTTGAGTTGAAGTTAACGGCATTTGATTCATTTTATCAATGATCTTTGTCTTATTGTCTACCTGTTTAATTTCGACGGCCGCCCGTCCGTGGAGATGTGTACGGAGCCTAAAAATGTTAATCGGCCACTGACTGGGAAGAGGAGGATAACCATTATCAGCCGCATCAGCCGCAGTTTCTTACAACTGTAAGTCTTAAGCACAGAATTAACAGAGGTAGGTTAGCGATGTCTGTTCTGTCCACAACAGTGAAAGCGTTGTTAATAGTTAACGCAGCGTCGTTGTCTCTGATTAAGCGCTCGATTCGATTCGTTTGACATCGTAGTAATCGACCAACCAACTGACGAACGGATCGGAGGAGGAGGAGTGGAGGGAGGCACCGTCCTCGTAGTCGTCCTCCTCCTCTTTCTTCGGATCGTCAAAGTCCCCGCTGAGGTGGGCCAAGAACCCGACGGCGTCCGCAGCCAGGAGAGTGCCCTGGGCGACGGAGGAGCAGGGCAGGTAGCAGTCCAAGGAAGGAGGAGGAGGAGGCGGAGTAGCTGGGGAAAGCCAGTCATCACCCTGGGCGTCAGCAGCGGCTGATAACGACGGATGGCAGCTGGTCGGCGGCGGGTATTGCGCCCAGAAGTGCTGATACGGAGCATCAGTGACGAAATGGTCGCCGAACAGAATTGGTCGAGACCAAAACGCTGGTTCATTGGTCCGATGAAGCACCGGGTCCACTGAGTGGCTACTTCGATGTCCAGCTGACCAAACGACTTCGGCCGCCAGAGAAAAAGGAGGAGGAGGAACTCTGTCCCCGCTCACCCTCTCATCAGTCGACCACTGCGGAGGCAGACTGATGCCGTGTGACTTGGGTGGAGGAGGTGGAGGAGGAGGAGGAGGAGGATAGAAGACGAACGGAATGATGTCGCTGCTCTTATGAGTAGACTCAGACGCACTCACGGATCGTCCGCGGTCGTTTGTCGGCCAAAGTGAGTCTCCTCTGTTTGACGCGTGTCCTCTGTCAACCGACGGATAGAAGCGCCCGTCGAGTGGCGATCGACCATTGACCGCCGTCCATTCGCCTCCTTCGCCGAAGGTGCTCTGGAGACGACGACGATGATGATGATGGGGGGCGACGATGATGCCTCCTCCTGCTCCTCCTTCTGCCTCTCCCGTCGCGGGGGTCTTTCTCCTCTCTTCCGCTTTTCCCGTAGTGTTTCTGGCGCTTCCTTTCTTGCGTGGAACGTATCTGTACTCTGGATATTGGCGGAGGTGGAGCAGTCGGAGTCTTTCCGCTTCTTCCATGAACGGCAGTCTTTCCTCTTCCGTCATCTGCAGCCACTTCTGTCCCAACCTTCGACTGATCTCCACGTTATGGAGTCCTGGGTTGTCGGCCGACAGGCGCCTTCGCTCCGTCTGCGACCAGACCATGAAGGCGTTCATCGGGCGCTTGATGCGGCCGGCGGCGGCGGTGGCAGTGGCGCCTGCTTTGGCGGGGCTGTCGGGCCCGGCATCGTCCCCCTCAGGCCTGCGTCTCTTGCGGTTGACGGCGTCCGAATAGGGCGTCGACGACCACGGACTTACCGTCAGAGAACCGAAGGACGCCGATGCAGGACAACTGCCTCCTCCTCCTCCTTTCGACTTCTTCTCTTCCATTTCTCTGTTCCTCTAAGTCGACGACACCTTTGAGAAAGAAAAAAGACTTAATTACGAATTCTCTGAATGTTTCGATTCGTCTTTTGACCGGAGATAGAGAGAGAGGGAGAGATAGAGAGAGACTCAGTTTGAGTTGTTTCGCCTCTAAGACTCTTCTGATGAGGCAGTTTTTCAACAGATGTCGTTTTATTCGACTCTCGGCCTCTTCGGCGTGGGAGTTGATTCCGTGAACATCCAGGTCATCGTCAACTAAAGAAGCAGCTCTCTTCACGGCCACCGAAGCGTGTCCTACACAAGAAAACTTCACACTTAGGAAGGATTTCCGTCTCTAAGTGTGGTTATTGCCTTTCAATGGTTTCGAAATCAACGGACTTGCCGTCGTCGACTGATCGATTGCACTCGCTCTCGGCGCCGATTGGAACAGTCCACCCCTGTTCGATCCTGGATATTCACATGAACACCAGCGCTAAGTGAACTGTCGGGATGACCCGCTTACTTACTACTTTGGACGGACATCAAATGAAAGCGCTTTCAAATAAGACAGAAGGACGGCATAAGAGGCAAGTATTCAGATCGGACTGAGCTTATAAGTCACGCGGTTCAGCTCCATTGGGACAGCTGTTGTTTTCAGTATATATATGTCAATGACATTGATGATGACATAATGTCAAAAATTTCAAACTTTGCTGATGACACAAAACTGTGTGGACAGAATGGTAGTGAAACAGAGGCAAGGATTTCACAAGAAGACCTAAATAGACTATCTCAGTGGTCAGTGGATTGGCAAATAATTTTTAATACAGACAAATGCTCTGTGATGCATATTTATACGAAGAGTGCAGATCATGAGTTTAAGCTCTTTGGGAAGGGACTAAAAGTTACAACCGAGGAGAAAGATCAAGGGGTCATCATGCATAACAGCTTAAAGCCGTCTACAGTGTAGACTGTAGACAATGTTTTGTTGACTCAAATACAAGAAGACAATGAAGGAGAATAATGGAACAAACTGACAACAAGAGAGCAAAGAAAGATTTACACAGCAAGACCATAATGTGAATGAATGGACGGGTGAAACATATATAGTGGTTCTCACACAGGGCAGTCCATACTTACCACTCCGAACCTAGTTATTATTATTATTATTATTATTATTATTATTATTATTATTATTATTATTATTATATCTTTGTCTAAAGACAAAAGTGAAATGACGGCCAATGGCCAATATAAGTCTTATAAAAGCAAATTTAACCTTTAAAATACACAAAAGTAATTCCTTAAGAGAACGTTAACACGGATAACTGCTTCCTAATTAAACTTTCTCAAATTCTGTTGAGAATCTTGGTGTTTGCATTGACAGCAAATTGACCTTCAAAGGGCATTCTTCCTAACTCTCTTGTCTCCGTTTCTACGAACTGAGACAAATCAGAATCATCTCATTCTTCACTGTCTGTTGACGAATTTCTGATCCATGCATTTGTTGCTAGTAGGTTAGACTACTGCAATGCACTTTATATTGGCCTGCTTTCCACTCTGTAATCTGATCTAAATGCCTCGGCTCGCCTTGTGGCTGAAGCTATTCTAACAACTCCGGTTGTATACCTGACAACCTCCACTGACTTCCAATCTCTGACTGCATTGAATTCAAACAAATAATTCTCGTTTCTGTAGCACTTCGATGTGAGGCTCCCTCGTACATCAGTGAGTTTTTTTTCAAACAACCCTCTTCCACTACACATCGCCTGTGGGGGCTGTCCATTAATTACGTCAACAAAATAGTGGGATGGGGTTGAAAAAGTCTGACAGTTGTTGACAGAGGGGTCAAGAGAATTTGACCGTCAACAATTTCACTTTCTACAAATTATCAAAAAAATAAGAAATTTCATGAAATACTATTTATTACAATGAAGAAAAGCCTGGAAAGCAAGAAGGTAATCATTTTGACACATGATGAGCAAAAAGAGGAAAGATCATCACCGCACAAAAATATAATAACCTTCTAAACTTTTTAGGGGACCCGTCACTGATCTTAGGGGTCAAAAGTTGTTGACATAATTATAAGGGAGGTTACTGAAAATTGACAGTTGTTGACAAGGGGGAAATGGAGTCAAAATTGTCCAAAAATTGTTGACATAATTAATGAACAGCCCCTGTTCCACCCTATGATTGGATGCTTACTCAGCGTCGAGTATTCATACCCACTGGACCTTCTCTCCCTCTCCCTCTCTCCCGTTCTTGTCTGTCTTTCTTTGTGCATGTCTGGACATCCTTGGTGCTATGGACCGGAAACAGGTCACTCGATCTCAGCGCAGCCTTCGACTGCGTAGATCACGTAATCCTTCTACGGCGTCTACAGTACAAATTCAGCATCACGGGGTCGGCGCTCGACTGGCTATCGTCATTTCTTACTGACCGCTCACAACAGGTAGCTTACCGCGGTCTTCTATCGGAAACCTTGCACCTCCCCTACGGAGTACCAGAGGGCTCAGTATGCGGACCTGTCCTATTCCTTCTGTACGTGTCAGATGTGTTCAATATCATTGCTGCCTGTGGAATGTCTGGGCACGGATACGCTGATGACATCCAAATCTACAGCAGCGGGAATGCAAGCGGAGAGCAAGCGCTAATGGACCAGTTAAGTGACTGTATCACTAGAATCCGGGACTGGATGGCGGAGAACTGCCTAAAGCTGAATGAAGATAAGACACAAATTATCTGGCTGGGCACAGGACAACAGATTCAAAAGATTACAATAAATGCCTTACGCCGTCCTGACGCCACCATCGAATGTGCTACAGTGGTCAATAACCTCTGAGTGTTAATTGATATCCAACTGACAATGGCTGACCACGTTGCATCAGTCTGCAGGAAGTCGTTCTTCCAGCTTCGCCAGCTGCGGGCAGTGAGGAACTCGCTGACCCCTGACGCAACTAGAATGCTGGCTCAAGCATTCATCAGCAGCAGACTCGACTACTGCAACAGCATCCTTTATGGCATCAGCGACCACCTGCTACAGAGACTTCAACTCGTTCAGAATGCAGCTGCACGCTTGGTGTTCCAGAGAGGGACGTTCGATCATATCACGCCAGTCCTGCGGGAGCTTCACTGGCTCCCGGTCAGTCAACGCGTGACTTTTAAACTCGGGACCATTCTGTTCAAGGCGCAACACAGCCTTACTCCGCCATATCTAACTGATACGTTCTGCCTGAGGACTAAGTTGCCTGGTCGGTCGCATCTGCGCTCCGCCCTGACCAGCACACTCGCAGTGCCTCGAACTCGGACACGCTATTATGACCGCAACCTGGTCGTCGCTGGCCGGTTGTTTTGAACAGTCTGCCAGCAACATTGCGTTCCTCTGATTCACTGTTCTCTTTTAGAAAACAACTGAAGACATTCTTGTTTGTTTGATCCGGTTCGCAACTGACATTAGCGCATTTGCTGCTTTGCGAATATTTGCGCTATAGAAATGTTCGTATAATAATAATAATAATAATAATAATAATAATAATAATAATAATAATAATAATAATAATAATAATAATAATAATAATAATAGGCCTAATAATAATAATAGAACTTGTAGAGTAGCGTTCGTTACTCTAGTACAGAGAAGTCCTGTCCTCTGATTCGAGTCTGGGACGTAGGTCAAAAACAAGCAAAGCGAATCAATCAAAGTGAGGAAACGAATTGGCAAAGAAGAAGAAGTAATAATACGAAACACCCACTTCAGAGTCCGTCATTCCCATCTTCTTCCTTTGACTCGCTTCTTCCGCCGCTGTTCATTATAAAACGACGAATACACTTCTCACTAGGACATCATTCGCTCTTAAGTAGAGTTAAAATCGATGGTTGAAATTAATTCGTTTGTCAAATGTAACCACTTATGAGGAGGGGAGGGTTGGCTGATGATGAAGGTGTACTACGCAGAGTCAGAGTAATCGTCAGATGACCGCTGCTGCTGCTGCTGCTGCGTAATTCCACCGGCTGTAATTAAAGTGAAGTTGTTCGTTTCCTGGTGATGAGAGATGACCTTTCACCTCTGGCAGTCAAATGACACTGACGGCTGGAATTCCCAGTTAACAATCGTCCTATTAATTCCGACTAATTGCATAACTCGTACACATTGCAGCACGGTCATTATAATTCAGCTGTTCTCGTTTGGCTGTTCTTGATACGTCTAAACTTTTACCAGAAGGCCAAGTGTTTCGCTTACTTACCTACTTATTTCTTCGATCAACGACCTCTGTCTATGATCCAGACACTCGTGGCTCGGCGTGACATGAAGATTTTGTCAGAGACAGATTGACTATTAATTAACCCGGAGATTTCCGGAAACGAGAGGAAAAGCACCTGGCAGAGAGAAGAACGATCCCTGTGGAGCGTACCTATGGCAGGTAACAGGTAGCCTAGGACAGATGCCCTGGGCGCCACTTGAAAAGGGCGCCAAAAATCTCTGCTCGGCGTAGAAAGAGAGGAGACCGAGAAAACTGACCCTGAGAATGGCACAGACCAGTTCGCATCAGTAAAAGCAAGAAAAGTGCATTCGTAGTTTTTATCCTCCTGTATCAATAATTAATTTCTTGAGTAAAGAATTGCTAACCTGTTAATTTAATTTTCTCACCCCCACTTTTCCATGGGCGTCAAATGTCCTGTGTACGCCCCCACAGAACGAATGTTGGTCGAAGTCACGTGACCCGCACGACGACGGACAGTTAGGCCACGAATTAATTACCAACAACGGACCGTAATAATAATAATAATAATAATAATAATAATAATAATAATAATAATAATAATAATAATAATAATATCATCTCTCAGAGAGTAAATTTTGTAAGAGGGTAATTATTTCGTGCTATTTTGTATTTCTCATTGGAGACTGCGTCGTTCTGTGAAACCTCAACGAACAAGCGTTCAATCGGATCGCCCAAAACATTACCATTGACAGTGGCCAATGATTTGAATCAATATGCGTGACATTTGGTTTCGATTTTTCGACGATCGCCTTTCTGAAACCTAGAGGACAGTTTCATCGGCGCTTTGGTCGTCTTTAATGACCTCTGTTCGTAAGAAACGTCTTCCCACGCCTTCGCTCACCGTCTTCTGACGAAAGACTTTTAAATCAGATCCGTTTATCGTAACCTCTGCAATCGCCTCGGAAGAAGTCACCAGAGAAACAACCATTCGCTATGCCCAGCTCAAAATAGTACACGGTCATCTTGTGGACATCTTCCACCCCTCCTCCTCCTCCTCCTCCTCCGTCTTTATCGTCACTCTGTAATCTTGTGGCGAATCCCATTATAACAGAGACCCTGGTTGAATTTAATGGTCGATGTAACCACTTTGCATTCGACTGATTTACATACGAATGACTAAAACCTCGCCGCAGAGTGGTTGGACGCCCACTCACTCACTCATTCGCTGACGGAGCCCGGGTTCTCCGAAACACTCGAGGCAGTTCGAGGCGTTTGCGGCCTGTCGACGATTCTTACCCTCAAGGGCCTCACTGCCCTGACTCTTTGAACCGAAAACCGACTCATCCGCCGTCGTAAGACTCAATCGTATTCCGTTGGATTTCGAAATCGCGGACAACTAGACCTTATACATCAGGGGGCCTAAGGAATGCAGCGTTCTGTGTATTTGCGTGTAATTTTGGACTTTTCCAACTTGTAATTGCTCGGATTCTTTGAAAGCTATAAAGATGAGGCATACATCAATGTTTTGCATTTTTTATACCTCTTTCAAACCGTCCGTGCAAAATTTAATATAAGTTGGGATGAGGGTCCACAATCTGGCCTGAAACAGAACCCCCTCCATTTTTTTAAAATTCCAAGCTCTGCAGCTAAAATGTTTGAGTGGCGACTTAACTTTGGTGAGTTGCGAAGTGAAGTTGTAAGGGAATGTATTGGGAACAAAATAAATCAAAAATTTTGAAAATTGGACAATATTTGGTTGAGATATATTCTTCCTACTCCGAGCACTCTCCTTCCGATAAATTGCCGTTTCGATCAGTGTAGAACAATGCTTGTATTTCTTTTGTAATTTGCTATATCGCAGGCTATAGGAAAGCTAAGAAGGTGAGGTATACACCATTGTCTTGCATTTTTATTCCTCTTTCTAACCCTCCGAGAAAAATTTAAAAAAATTGGGACGAGGGTCCACAATTTGGTTTGAACTAGAACCTCTTCCCCAAAAATATTATTTATTTCAAGCTGTGCAGCTAAACTTTTTGAATTGTAACCTAACTTTGGTGAATGGCAAAGTTGTGGGGGAATGTAATTGGAACAAAATAAATCAAAATTTTTGAAAATTGGACATTATTTGGTTGAGATATAGTGCTAGTTTGCATCACTGTTTCCTCGTAGTACACAATGCACAGCCTTCTACGCATAGGCCCCCCGATGTATAACTGTCAAATTCTGCTAGTCTCAGTTGACTGTCCAGGTCTATTTAGTAGTCCATGATTTAATCTGTCGCTAACGGAACAGAAGATGGCAGAGTGGGTTAGACGCTGGGGCGGTGGGTTGACGGAGCGGGTTCAAGCCCCGTTAGCGCCCCTAGTGGCTTTCACACAGGCAGTAATGCCTCCTAAGGCACTTTAAATCACGCTACGTTAACATCTCGAGCGCCTTCTCTATGACCACGTGACCGCCATTACAAGATTAACAGCACAAATTACCAATAACATCCTAGTGGAAATTCGTGCAATTAGAATCCACCGGAGGACCTCGCCATTCGATAATTAATGATTAGAATTGCTATAATTTGTAACACCTTATTAAGTGGAGGATTTGCGGACAGATTACATTACATATAAATGTATAATATTGTGTGTGTGTGTTCTTGTAAGACCGGCCAAGTGGGGACAATCGTCGGAAAATATCCTCACAAACTCAGGACCTTTGGAAATTTCCAGGCTGGTAGCATCCATCCTAACTGTCTCACCGCACAGCATATGACTGTGGAAAGAATCGTGTCGCATCAGAATACATTCTTCCATTGCCAGTCTTGTTAACAAGCACCCAAGGCACAAGGCCAAGTATACAACATTCAAGACCAAGCACAAGGCCAAGCACTCATAGTCCAAGGCCAAGGCCAAAGCCAAGCACTTTACATTCAAACACAAGTACAAGCAAGCACAAGTACATGTTCAAATAAACAACCTTTTCGCTTAGATTTAAAATCACCGCATCTTTCAACTAACATTGTCAGACCAAATCTTAAACCTGAAGCCTGATCCAGACTGCAGTAATATTTACCAAAAGATGTTTACTTATTTACTCTCTGGCCTCTGCATATAACTAATGCGCACACTAGGCCTAATGCTTTAGGTTACAAAATTGGTAAATTTATTATTAAATGTTGTACTTGCAGACCTCAACCCTCAAGGCCAAGTACAAGTCCAAGTGCCCAATCATCAATGCCAACTACAAGCACAAGTACTCAACCTTCAATGCCAAGCACAAGCAATTGCTTTTTGGTACTTAAGCACAGTACAAGTCCAAGCACAAGGCCAAGCACTAACAACACTGTCGATTGCAGACGGACAAGGGCCACGCTCCGCTGTTTGAACTCCAAGCTGACAATCGCTTTGAATGGCAGAGGGACGGCCTTCTTTTAGCCACGATCGGGGCCGTGTTGCGGTCTTGTCGAAGAAAAGAAGAAGAGGCACGAAAGGGAAGAGACGGAGAAATATCGCAATCGTGACTTCGTGCGTAAATTCTTCAGCAGCGATCCACGAGCGCAGAAACGGTTGCTCATCGCCGTCATAGACCCTACCTGACTGTCTGCCTTTTCATCCGATATTAGAAATTTTATTCTACTACCATTGTGGCTGATTTGTCGGCAGCCGGACAGAAAAACTAAAAGCGGGAAGTGCCAAAATTACTTTTCATCCGAAACCTTAAAAGCTTCCCATCGGCCCCCTAGTGATTTTTCCTTAAAAACACCATGATTTTAAAGGCAATAATTTATTATCTGAAACTCTGAAAACGATTTCACTGAACGAAGAGAAACAACGCACTGACAAACCTTGAGTATGGGGCTCTCTCTCTCTCTCTCTCTCTCTCTCTCTCTCTCTCTCTCTATCTCAGTAGTCGTCGTCCTCTTCTACTTCTTACTTCTTTCCTTTGACTTATTTGACAGCAATTCGTTCGTCAGTTTTTGAATTAATCTGCGATTCAATACTTAATTGAACGGGTTTTATAGTCAATAACAGTGTTCCGTTAAAGACAGAGGCCAATTACGAGAGAGAGAGAGAGAGAGAGAGAGAGAGAGAGAGAGAGAGAGAGAGAGTGGCTCCTAAAGAGAAACCGACTGACACTTCTTCACTCGATTTCAGAGAACTCTGCCTCTCTCAGTCTGTCTGTCTGTCTCTGTCTCTGTCTCTCTCTCTCTGCCCGTCTCTTTCTTCGTCTCTCTTTCTCTGCCTGTCAGTCTGTTCTCTCACTTTCTCTCTCCATATTTCTCTCTCTCTCTCTCTCTCTCTCTCTCTCTCTCTCTCTCTCTCTCTCTCTGTCTGTCTCTCTCTGTCTCTCTCTCCCCCCTTTCAGGGCCGATGGCAGGTTCAAAACGGTGAACGTTTTCTCTTCACGTTTTCCCAAAAGATTTCTTCAGGGCCGTAGCCAGGAATTTATTTTATTTTTTTGGTGGGGGGATATAAATTCGGGGTGGAGGATAGGATATATTGTTATATTTTGTATAATACATATATTATATACTTTTTATAAATATTGTATATTACATATCTTATAATAAAGTATATATATATATGTTATATACTGTATTATATATACACTGATTTTGGGGGAAATATGCCGATTTACTCTCCCACACCACCCACACCCGTCGCTACGCCCCTGGATGTCTTCTTCATTCGTCCGTCCTGTCTTTATTCCTTCAGTTCATCTGTCTCTGTTCTCTGTATATCTGTTTCTGTTTGTCTCTCTGTCTCCCTCCCTCCCTCCCTCTTTCCTCCCACCACCTCTCTCTCTCTCTCTCTCTCTCTCTCTCTCTCTCTCTCTCTCTCTTAGTTCCGAAAGCAACTGAACAATTAGTGACGAGCGGTGTCCAAAAGCGGATGAGGAACAATTGAAACGCCTAAATTTCCCTTCTGAGGCGAATTCAAAGCAACGGAGTGAAGGCCAAAAGCTGCTGCTGCTGCTGCTGCTGCTGAACCAGGCACCGTCAGCATCAGCACCACCACGGTGTCACCAGTGGCAAACACTGTCCCTAACCCTGCTTTGACAGAGAACGCGAGAAGAGCACCGGAACGGCGGCGCCGACTTAACATCCAGAGGAGGACGAAGACTCGGTCTTTTGTGAGGAGAGGAGTTAATTCAGTGAGTCTGACTCTTTGCTTGGACGGCGGAGGAGCGAAGTTGACGATTGATGTCATCTTAAAAATCATCTAAACCATTAATTTATATAGCGCTTTGCTTATTATAGACTAGCAGTGTTTATTCTAGCCACCTTGACATTGGGTGGAGTTTGAAATGTTTGGGGGAGAAGGTTTGTCTGCCCAAAAACCTTGACGAGCAAAAAAGGCCATCACATTCACATCCTTCCTTATCTTTCTTCCCCTTCTTCTCCATATGCTCTAATGCTCTTCTGAATATGGTCATGTCCTTATATCCTTATGTTTTCCCCTCTCCTAAATAAAAACCCCCTCTCGTCACACTTGGGGGGAATTAAATTTCCATCCCCAATGCAACATATAGATTTTTGGGGGGTTCAAACTTTGGGGTGAAGTCCCCCAAAAGGGCCTAGAATAAACACTGATAGACTAGTATTTAGGCTAAAGCGCTGTGCAGATCACAATCTGTGCTGGTGGATGGAACCCATCTATATTAAGACAGGGCTGCTTCCCAATGATTGATCCCTGCAGTCAGTGGCGGTTCCAGGAATTCTTGGTGGGCGGATTAAAAAATTTATAAGAAGTCGGTGGGATGCAAAGTTTAAAAGAAAGAAATGAGAGAAAAAAGGTAATTGTTCTTAGTGTTTTGCCCACTAAATATTAATAATATTAATAAACCTTGCCGGAAAAGGTATTTTTCAGTTGATTTTTTGTAAATTTACCGTAAAAATAGGTTGACAAGCAAAAAAGCTCAAGTTTAAGAAAAATACGTTGCCAAGCAAAAAACTAAACCCTGTGGGGATGCATCCCCAGTCATCAACATGGTGGAACCGCCCACTGCCTGCAATGACTTGGTCTTTTATGGATGGATTTGGAGGACCATCAATAATATTTGAGTATTCAGTATTAGAACGGGTGCTATAGAAGGGCATTTATTATTGCTATTTACATTATTAATATTATTATAATTATTATTGCCTCCGATGGAGTCAAAGAGTGTGTGTGTGTCTGATTGGCCTATAATTAGAGGAATTAATGCCATCGACAAATATGGCGTCTAATTGGTTCCTAAACAAAGCAAAAGAGGAAACGTCGCGGGTGTTTATTACTGAATTCACGTTTGCCCAGATAATGTAGTCACGTCAAATGGTGAACTTCCCTGTTCCAGGCAAACGTCAGACTATAAACGCAATTAAACGGAACTGGCGAACAAAAAGAACAGAAACTGTTCGAAGTAAACAAGACTAGAAGCGTCAAAGACTACGAAAAACCACCCAACATTAGAAAACATCGAGAGAGAGAGAGAGAGAGAGAGAGATCTGTAATAGGCGCTATGAGATTATTTGAAGTGGTTGGTAGGCAAGAATTGACCAACTATTTACTATTACACAAATCTTGATAAATATATTGAGACTAACAATGAGAGATAGATAGATAGATACTAAATTGCATGGCGCTATTTTTACAAATGGACTGCGGAGTCCAAATTGAAAAAGTGCGTCTTCAATCTACTCAAGAAGACTGAACGCGAGACAGGTTGATCACGTAAGGTCTTAGGAAGGGAGTTCCAATTTCGAGAACCGGATGCCCTTAACTTAAAGGACCTGTCTCCAATTATTATTTTCCTGCGAGTTCTGTAGGTGGTGAGTAATCTTGAGTCATCAGATCTGAGCACCATTGATCTTTGAGTTGCACACATAGGCGTCAATCCATAGGGGCCCGGGGGCCCCGGGCCCCCCAATAATTCGGGCAGGGGGGCCCAGCACTTGTTGGGCCTCCCCCAATATTTCAACTGTTTATATACCAGTTAACACATTTTCCAGTCTCAATGCATGCTCTTCCTGAAATTTCTATTTTTGAAATTTCATATTTTTGGAGTTTCGGTTCAGAAATGACGATCCACGGGGGCCCGATTCTCTCCATTGATTTAGAGTGGGCTCAGCATTTGTTCATCATGTGTTGCCCCACTCCAAAACGTAAGCCCTATAACGTTTGCTCAATTTCTTTCAGTAGTTTGACACTCAGTCACTGGAGTACCGTCACTGCGTTTATCCAGATTGCCTGCAAATGTGAACCTTTTAAACCTGATAATTAATCCATTGGGGACGAACAAGCAGTCGGACTGTAGGAACCTGGTCTCTGGTTGATTGACCCTAAGTGTAAACTTTCATGTCACTTAACGGTCATCATGGGAACGATGTCAAGATGCTTTTGAGCCGAATTTACTAGATTTAGATAGTTGACGGCTGTTGCTGCGTTAGTAACATGGGGAGGGAGATAACTACGCCACCCTGCTGAGAGAATGGCGTTTAACTCTTTAGAAGTTTAGATAATTTAAGATAAATCGTATGGGTTTGTCGAAATCACCGGTGAAGCGTCGAAATTATATGGAGATTACGGGAACTGAGTCATCTGGCTGCATTTAAGACATTTCTCTTGCTTGAACAAGACATTTAACTGTTTAGACGTCTAAATCCGAGTAGATGTCTCGTAAGCGACAGTGCAATATCATTTAAGATGTCGCCCACGAAACCTGGACTCTTTTATTTGTCAAACTTTTCATTTTACTCTGCATCTTGGACTCAACACTCTAATTGAGACTACTCAAGCAGGTAAGGTACAGTGTATTCATGCCTACGTTTTAATATGATTGGTAAGCAATAATTTTTAGTGGTGCAGACTGCAGAACTATGAATTTGTGCCTTTATAAACATTAAATAGCTTAATTGAAAGTAAATTATTGAACAAACCCAAAAGTAAATAAAAATTATGGCTGAATTTATATCACTTCCTGATATAAACAAAGTAGGTAAGTAAGTAAAATCTTGTTAATATCTATAGAGCTTTATGTATAGGGTCTACACCCTGTGTGTATGTATGTATGTATATATATAATATATATAATATATATAATATATATTAGGTTAACTAGCTATATATAATTATTTATATAGTAGCTATATATATAGTGTCTATATATATAGTAGCTATATATATATAGTGTCTATATATATAGTAGCTATATATTATATATAGTAGCTATATATATAGTAGCTATAGATATAGTAGCTATATATATAGTAGCTATATATATAGTAGCTATATATATAGTATCTGTATATATATAGTAGCTATATATATAGTAGCTCTCTCTCTCTCTCTCTCTCTCTCTCTCTATATATATATATATATATATATATATATATATATATATATATATCGAGTCGTGAGTGACCAGGACAACGAGAAATGACAGCATCAACTTTTCATGTACCTAACTTCGGAGGTTTGGGCCCCCCCCCAATATTCCAAGTGGATCGACGCCTTTGGTTGCACAAACAAGTCTACAGACCTTTATCAGGTAGAGCGGTGCATCTCCTCTGAGACAGCTGTCGACTAAAGAGTTAATATTATAAAGAATTCTCGATTTCAGAGGAAGCGAGTGCAATGATCTCAGAACCGGTTTGATTAATTATTGATATGAGTCCAACGAGAGAGGATTCTACTTGGATACGGGCCACGTCGCCATGTATCTATCTAATACATTGATGTCTACATATAGACGTCAATGATCTCTTAGCATATCTGATTTAAACTGTCCGTTTTATCATAGATTTATTATCATACACTAGATGCCGTCTATCTTTGGCAAAGTCAGCAGAAAGTTGACGCAAAAAATCCACCATTTTGGTACACTGTTGTCATGGATACCATTTAACTGTCAGATGTTTAAATTTTGAATAATTTTAATGTTGTAGTGCTGCTTTGGCACTCCCAAAAACTAATTTTATGACATCTTTAAAGCTGCGCTATAGAAATTGATGATTAGATTAGATTAGAAGACCAATGGTCATCAGACCCTTTTGCCTCGCGGACCATTTTTGAAGGTCAAAAATTTCTCTCGGACCACCTGAAAATTGAGAAATATCATGACAAGCAAAACAGTCACCGCGTGTGATCTTCGTCCCTATCCAGTGCCCCGACAAGAAAAAAAGGTTTTCACCTTGCTTAATTGAGCTGCTTGCTCTATGGAAAATATATAGGCCTATGTCTCATTTGTATTAACGTTCTTACAGAATTTGCGCGGTACACTAGACCCCCTCTCGTGGACCACTTTTGGTCCGCGGACCACGGGTTGAGAACCACTGGATTAGACGATTATTAGTTTATCTTTTCATTCTTCGTTGTTCAATGTTTAGATTTTCAAGATATCTGCAGGGTCAACATTTCTTGACACACACCCCATGCAAACTGGCCTCACTTTCTGATGCCATAGACTCTGTCTTGTGATATTTTAAAGTCTATGCGTATTATCCTTTGCCCATCTTTTCAACAATTCTTACTCGCGCCAGTTGATTCCTGAAAATGAATACTATAATAATAGCGTACAAGTAGATTTTTAAGATCAACTTCCTATACATTTTTTCACCCGCCCCCCACCAAGAATTCCTGGAACCGTCACTGTATGTTTCAATTCATATTCAAGCAGTTGAATGAACCTTTTAATCCTGGTTTTCGTAGGAATTTTAAGGCTTCCAAAGGTTATCTAGCAACTATGAGGCTAACATGGCGTGGACATGTAAACAGGATGGAAGGCTCGAGACTTCCCAAAAAAGCACTCTACACATACAAGGAAGGTAAAAAAAGAAAGTCAGGCCCAGAAAAAAATGGATAGACAACATAGAGTAAGATCTCAAAGAAAGACAACTGACAATTGACAAAAAGTCTGGATGTGTTTTCCGACTAGCTATTGCCACGAATGAGTTGGCAGAGAGCAATGATGATGATGATGATGATGATGATGATGATGATGATGATGATGATGATGTTGGTGATGATGATGATGATGATGTTGGTGATGGTGGTGATGATGATGATGATGATGATGATTATTATTATTATTTCTAGATGATTTATTAAACGCTATAACATAGCTAGTGCTAAAATCAAGAGCGATTTACAGATGTTCATAAGATGCGCGAAATAAGTGCGTCTTGAGGGCAGTCGCAAACGCCTCAAGGGATGTGATGGATGTCACTGAGGCGGGAAGAGAGTTCCAAAGAAGGGGGTTGCCGCGTGTCACGGATCTTTCCCCCAGCATCACCGTCCTGGACGGAGGAGGGACATAAAGGCGAATTCGCTTGTCTGATCGCAGCTGCTTGCAACAGTCAGTCGGTGATGATGATGGCTTAGATAAGATGGCGGACCAACCACGCCGACAGCGAGCGATATAACCAGGCCCGCCGAGAGAAATTCCGGGCCCCTGTGCAGAATGACCGGCGGGCCCGTAACAAGTCTTAAAATTTGCTGACGATCTTTTTTTGCTTGTGGCTCTTTTCACGCTGTTCCCCTTTTGAAGTGACCTCAGGTCCGGGCCCCTCCCCATTTTACTCGCCGGGCCCCTCTGCACAACTTAGCATCGTAACCTTTCTTTAGCGTTGTTGGCTTATTGGTATTATTGTTAGTTATAGCCTACATATTCGTCAATCATCATCGGCCCGGGCCAGTGGCGGCTCCACCGGGGAGGCCAGGGGGGCCGTGCCCCCCTATTGAGTGCCTGCCCCCCAGTGGCTCCCCAGTTGGGACCCTATACTTAATGCTACATACATTAAACAACAAATGGTTCCCCCCATATTATAAGTTGCCACCCCAACGGCCCCCCCCCACTTGCCAAATCCTAGAGCCGCCACTGGCCCGGGCCCCTGAGCATTTGCCCCCGCTCTCCCTCTCGGCGGCCCTGGATATAACAGACAATAAGCGAATGCATAAGGTAAGTGAAATTAATAAATCATGTTAGTTTCACTTTAGAAAGGCAGTTTGAGAGTGAAGAAAGTCAAAGAAGGAAAAGTTCCTAAGATCCGTCTAAAGAACAACCCGCTGTAGGTCTATAGAGACTCTAGTATTTGAATCACAGACGATTTTAAACTATTTAAAGTGGACAGTTTTGAATTTACGGTCACCGTATTTGATTTTGTAAGGCAATTGCTTCAATTTGCTTGTGTCGATTTCTTCCAAACAGTTCGTACAGTTAGGCTCAGTGGCCATACTTAGGACACCAGGGTAGGCAGCATTATGAATAAATGCATCTAAAACCTAATTATACTCGTTCTGTTAATAGTGAACGAAGTAGACCTAATAGATAATTAAAGAGAAATTATTGCGGCACTCTTACAGCCATAACAATAGGATGATTTTGTGGGTTAAATTAATTGCAATTAAATCATTTCTGATAGATGCGAGACTCCTTGGTAGGTCGTCGGTCAAGCCCAAGGTACCCCGCCGTTGTGTTCCTACTGCGCCGCAACTGTCCCTCTGGCGACCTCGTTCACCCGCAGGCAAAGATCCGCTCACCGACTGACCCACCCGATGACCCTTAGGCCCCTACTTCTATATTTCTTTGTTCAGTCGCCCGAAACATTCGCACTCAACAAGTTTTCCCGATTCTTTGCTAATTAAACCCACAACTGCATGGGACTGAAACCGACTTGATCTCATAGGCGGCGCACTCCTATCGGCCCGTCGGTCAGGTAGGACCTACTTTTGAAAGTACCCCGGCCCGCCATAGACCGTGCCAGGGTACCTTTTATGAATCGAGAGCTTTAAATTGCTTGATAAAATTTCCATCAATTTGTAACCTTACATTACACACAGCCTCCAATTAATTATCATTACTTCAGTGCCACTTAGTCATTGACGTTGGTTTGATCGCACGTTAATTGGTAACATTTTATATATGTTTAGGCCCTACATTTACATTTTCTTATATAAATCACAATTGGAATGAATGTTGGATAGTTCGCGACCCTCAACGTCTCGCTGCCGCTGTATAGTAGACGGGCCGCCGGGGTACTTTTTATTCCGCCGCCTCTGCCCCTTGATCTCCTGGCTCTAATTCGGCTCGCACTGGCGCGCCACCAATTGGTGTCTAACTAGACATTTATGATATTCGAGACATATTGATTGATTGATTGATTGATTGATTGATTGATTGATTGATTGATTGATTGATTGATTGATTGATTGATTGATTGATTGATTGATTGATTGATTGATTGATTGATTGATTGATTGATTGATTGATTGATTGATTGATTGATTGATTGATTGATTGATTGATTGATTGATTGATTGATTGATTGATTGATTGATTAATTAATTAATTAATTAATTAATTAATTGATTGATTGATTAATTGATTAATTAATTAATTGATTGATTAATTAATTAATTAATTAATTAATTAATTAATTAATTAATTAATTAATTGATTGATTAATTAATTAATTAATTAATTAATTGATTGATTAATTAATTAATTAATTAATTGATTAATTAATTAATGATTGATTGATTGATTGATTAATTAATTGAATTGATTGATTGATTGATTGATTGATTGATTGATTGATTGATTGATTGATTGATTGATTGATTGATTGATTGATTGATTGATTGTCCATTTATTGCTACCTTTTAGTATTAAAAATGATGAAAAGCATCGTTGCTGGAATATTGATTTATGTGTCAATGAAACAAGAAGTAGGCCACGAGAGACAGAGCATAGACAGTGTTGACCAGTGACAGAGCAGAGTGGATGGAGTTCCTCGCAGAGGAAAGTGGAAGCCCCGATTCTAGAACAGCGCCATTGACTCAAGATGCGGGAATGAGGGCATGCTGAGCAAAGGAACCAGCGCAAAAACATTTGTCATATGACCAGTAGTCACTTAATTAATAAGTGGTCTTTCTGTCCCAACAGAGAGCTTAGCTGTGGAGCGTAAGACCGCTGGCAGCCTGCCAGACCAGGTAAGAGTGAAGTTCGTGAACCGCCCCACCATGTAATCATATGTCTTTGGCAGATGGCATCAGAGGGCGCACCATGTGTACGTTGAATAACTCAGAGATCGTGTGAGTTGGTCGTGAGACATTGGAATCGTTTCGCTGGTCAGCCATCAATTTTAAATAAAGAATAATCGTGCAATCAGGTTATAATTATTGAATGTAGAGTCATAACGGTGCTTTTTCATATAATAATAATAATAATAATAATAATAATAATAATAATAATAATAATAATAATAATAATAATAATAATAATAATAATAATAATAATAATAAGAATAAGAATAAGAATAAGAATAAGAATAAGAATAAGAATAAGAATAAGAATAAGAATAAGAATAAGAATAAGAATAAGAATAAGAATAAGAATAAGAATAAGAATAAGAATAAGAATAAGAATAAGAATAAGAATAAGAATAAGAATAATGGAACACTCATGGCACTCCAGAAAAAGACAGGAGGTCTCCGGCCAATAGCCATCGGGTACTATTGGCGACGGCTTGCTTCGAAATGTGCCAACACATACGCCATTTGCCTACTCTGCAACTTCTTCGCGCCAAAGCAACTCGGTGTTGGCATTCCTGGAGGATGCGAAGCTGCTGTGCACTCAGCGAGTCGTTTCGTCGAACAGTTGAACGATGACGAAGTGCTAGTAAAACTGGATTTTAGCAACGCCTTCAACAGCTTAAGCCGAGCAGCTATGCTCTCAGCCGTATGCTCACACATTCCGGACATTTACCCTTATCGCCACCTGGCCTATAGCAAGCCGTCAATTCTAAAATTTGGAGAATTCTCAATCACTTCCCAAAGAGGTGCGCAGCAAGGTGACCCACTGGGCCCTCTTTTATTCTGTTTGCCACTACAACAACTGCTAATGCGTCGATCTGAAATCTCCTTTAGTGATCGGATATCTGGATGACGTAAGCCTTGGAGGAGCAAGCACTGTGGTGGCAAAGGATGTAGAAATTCTAAAGGATGAGGCAAATACAATCGGCCTAAGTTTGAACATCAGCAAATGCGAAATTATCTCGAAATCGACATCTACACATCCCTTGAATCTATTCACTCTTACCAATCCGGATGACGCATGCTTGTTAGGAGCACCATTATCAACAGGTGCTGCCCTGACAAGTGCTTTGGAGTCAATCATCTCAAACTTTCAGTAGGATTTTCACGTATGCCGCTATTGGACAGCCAGGAGGCGCTTATCATCCTCCGTTGTTCGCTTGGTTTTCAGCGAATGCTCTTCACTCTAAGAGCGACACCGTGTATGCAACATCCGTTGCTTGAAAAGTTTGACAACATGCTTCGTGAATGCCTGTCATCCGTGTTGAACATTTCATTATCGGATTCTCAGTGGATTCAGGCTTCTCTTCCAATCAGACATGGAGGATTCGGAATTCGACGCGTGTCACCGCTGGCACTTCCTGCCTTTCTGGCTTCCGCCGCCGGCACAGCGTCACTACAGTCCGCCATCCTTCAAGGTACTCCACTGTCGGAAGACGAACGTCTGTCATCGGCAACCGCAGAATGGTGCAGTATCACCAGCCTGCAAACGCCGAACATAGGGAAGCAACATCAGCAATCACAATGGGACAATCCACTGATCGAGAAAGAATTCTCCAGCTTGTTCTCAAGCCAGACAAGTCACATCGACAGAGCTAGATTGAACGCAGTGACATCACAGCACTCAGGTGACTGGCTCTTTGCACTGCCTATCAGCAACTGTGGCCTCAGACTCGACAACGAATCAGTGCGTGTAGCAGCTGGTCTACGACTCGGAACGACACTGTGCATGCCGCACAGCTGTCCCTGTGTTACTCTAGTCGAACAAGATGGGCACCATGGTCTCTCCTGTCGGCTAGGACCGGGTCGAATCGCCCGCCACGCCGCCCTGAACGACATCTTATGTCGTTCGCTGATAAAGGCCGGTTTCCCGTCGTCAAAGGAACCTTCAGGTCTTTCAAGATCCGACGGAAAACGACCGGATGGCTGCACTCTCATCCCATGGAGGACAGGAAAATGCGTTATCTGGGACGTTACGGTCGCAGACACTTTCGCCGCTTCCTACTGTCATCAGACAGCATCAACTGCGGGTGCTGCAGCCGAACGTGCAGCCGAAAGGAAAACGGCCAAATACATTCAACTGTCTGGGTCGTACCGTTTCATCCCTCTGGCTCTGGAGACGATGGGGCCAATCAACGAAGGTCTCCGCTTCTTAAAGCGGTTTAGGAAGCTAAGTAGGCTAAGCCTGTGTGAAAACCACTGTAGTGGCCTAACTCTGCACCAGAACTGTGGAGCTCAATTTCAGCATCCCTCCGCTGTCTACACCATGTTCAAATAACAAATTCTGAGTCACAATTTCCTTTCCTTCTTGCAGCATTTAAAGTTTTTCCTTTCTAAACTAAGCATTTCTCTACAAAAAATCATTTCCTCCATAGCTGTAAATTAGCCTGTAACCTCCCAGCTACAATGACCCTTTGAATTAAATGACTGCATGAATGACCCCACCGTTGGCTATAGCTACTTCATACTAAGACTAGATTAGGGACTGTCCACTGTGTCCAGTAATCACATCAAAAAATAGAGGGGGTGAAAAAGTTTGACAGTTGTTGACAGGGGAAGGAGGGGGTCAAGAGTAGTTGACGTCAACAATTTCATTTTTTACAAATGATAAAATATAGGAAATTTCATGGAATACTATTTATTACAATGGAAAAACCTGACAAGCAAAAAACAAGGTCATCAGTCATCACTACCATATTATGACACCTGATGAACAAAAGAAAGGAAAAAATGGTCATCACCGCAAAAATAATAACCTTCTAAACTTTTTAGGAAGACCTGTCACTGATCTTAGTTGAAGGGGGGTCAAAAGTTTTTGACATAGTTTATATGGGGGTCACTGGAAGTTGACAGTTGTTGACAAGGGGATCATAAAATGCCCCAAAAATTGTTGACATAATTAATGGACACACCCTTGAGAGACTAGGAATAAGGAGCTGCTGCGGTGCTGCTTTTTAAAAGCATTATAGAAATTACCGAGATTTTCTGTACTTACTTACAGAGTGTCGTTTTACAAGTTTACATACTTATAGTATAGAGTCTACGCCAAAGTACCGGAAGGGAATTGTTGGAGGTATAATTTTGACGTTTAAAAATTCAAAGAATAAAAATCGAATAAAATTGAATTTATTAATTAAACTGAGAAATGAATTCTCAGACGGTCATCCGTCTACTGAAGCGCTTCAAGGGGCGCGACCTGCGCTCTGTCGCCGGCAACTGGAGCGCCTTCAGGCGGACAATGCGGCTGCCGATCGACGATCTCGTCGAAGAGCTGAACGGACCGAATGGAAAGAGGCGTTTCATCAGCGCAGTCTCAAAGGCACTCAGGGTCAGTATCACTCAACTGCCTATTATGTGACTCTAGTACGCGCGGTAATCCTTACGAACGGTTGAACCACGACGCTAAATAGCCACTACCGACCCATGTGCGACAGCTTATCGTCGCAGCATTGTAAAAAATAGGATACGTATTTTGGACACTGCAGTAATGTAATTTAATTTCTTGTGATTTTTATTTAGCGCTTGTGTAATCTGGATTTATTATGAATTAGCTTTTCTCTAGCTCTCTTTATTATCCTCAATCCCTTTTCGTCCTGCCCTGTTTGCCTGTTTTCCGTCCTGTCCTGTTTGCCTCTGACCAACTGATCGTTGTGTTTTGATAATTGTGAGGTCCTTCTTAGTAGACAGCTACTACAGCTTCACTGCTGCTATCGCCACTAGCATGTCAGAGCACAGCGAACCTTGATACACTACACAGACCATTTTGGCTTCCACTCTGTTGGCTGACATGTGACTGCTTGAGAAATAAAGTCTCTGACCGCCCAGGGTTTGAACCACAGGTCAATAGAATATATCCCTCTCAGAGCTTACTCTCTACCAAGAGCCAGCAAGGCAGACAGCCAGAGGCCATTTTCTATTTTCTTCATTTATTGCAGTGCTACAATGATAGCACACTTGGGTTTCTGGTAGAGGGTATTTTTAACTTTATTTACTTATGGTTGAACTGCTCGAAAAAATTACCATTCATTCAAACAAGGACATTTTCATACATTCAAGTCATAGCAAATCACAGAGAACATGTGAAATTGATTTAAGAGTAAGGTTTAAGAACATATTTTGCTTTTAGATTTTATCATTTTGCTGTAATTAAAATAATAATTATCAAATATGATACTATTGAATAAAAATGTCCATTGATCAATCATGGACCAATTATGGTTCTGTTATTTTAATGTGTGGACCATATATATCTTCAACCATCCCACCATATCTAAACATCTTATATGTACAGTTGGTCTCAGAGTATGGAAAGGCTTATCCCTTGACTCTGTCTTCTACGTCTTTTGGAAGTTCCTTTCCTTAGATAAGTGTTACTTACTGTTCTTGATAAAATACCTGAGACCATAGACAAGGGACATCACTTTTCTGATTCTGAGTCACTGATTTGCTGTATTTAATAGAGTGAACAATTCCATAATATACTAAATTGAAAAATATTTGGCAATACTGATAAAACTGATTAAACTGGTTTCAAGTTTTTCCTTGACATTGTAAATGATGCCTTAACACGTTGAGTGCAAGGACGTACAACATGTGTCACATTTTCTATACATTTGCATTTGGTTCTTTAGAAGTCAATGTGTTAATGCATTATTATCACAATTCACAATGCTGAAGAAAGTTTTATGATTGACAAATGTTCAAGGCAATTGACTCAATCTATGATTGTCAGATTCAAATGCTACCATTAAATTTTTGTGTTTTACACAAATGCATTGAGATGGGGGAGCCACAAGAGACTAAAAACGCACTTGTTCGGACACTTCTTTAATGCTATGTAAAGCACTCTTAACTCTAGCTCGCTAGGACAATAGCACTATATAAATCAGCCTATAACTAACCAACTAACACATAATTTTGCTACTGAGAAATTGTTTTTGAAATTTTTGCTGATATTTTGTGTAGAATGTTTTTGACTTTCTTTCTTGTCTTTGATTTCGGCTCTGTTTTTGAATTTTGATTTCTTAGAAAAGAGTAATTAGCGATCGTGACGTTGGAGAACTGGATCTTCTCTGTGAGTTTTTACTGTTTGGCTTCTTCAGATGCAGTATGTGTTGATGCTTAGATTTTCCCCATAAAATGTGACCAAACTTTGTAATTGAATGGAATATTATTCTTGTTTTGATCTTTGTAAGGTAATGTAATGGGGGCGGGAAGTTAGCAGGGTGGCAACAACACTGGATGATGAAGCAGAAGTTGCAGGTTCAATTCCCGCAGGAGCCCTAAGGTCGACTCAGCCTTACTCACTAGAAGATGGTGGTAAACTGAGGAGCAACGTTAAGCTGTGAAGGTAAAACGTGGGTTTGGGGAAAGTAATGGCAACCTAACCCAGATTAATGGCTTATGCCACCTACGTCGCTGATTGCCTAAGACCGGTGATAAGTGCCGGAACCCGACGCTCGGACTCGAGTACGGGACCTACCTTTACCTTTTTTTAAGGTAATGTAATAGAGTATTTATATAGCGCCTCTTCTGAAGAATCAACCTTTGTCAAGCACAGTGTATGTACCTTAAACCCTTCGGTCACATAAGGCCGATATATTGGCTTCATAACGTATTGGTTGTTTGGATTGCCGTGGTGAAAGGATTAAGTGGCCTGCAGGTGTGCTGTTTCTGCTGCTATGAGGCTGTTTCTTATGGGTATTAACTTTAAAACGACATTGAAGCAGTTTTTAAAAGGGCTTACAAGCAAAATTTCAGGACCAGAAATTATTGAATTTATTAAATAAAAAATATTTAATCTTTTATTGTCTCTGTAGATCTGATCAGTTATTCAAAATCTCGAACATGGTCGGTGTACAGGATGGAAGGAGTAACAGGTGAAGGGATCTTGGAAATATCGATCGGTTCATTTCTTAACCTGTTTAAGTCCGGTATATGAAAGAGGGGCGGGAAGTTAGAAGAGTGGTAACAACGCTGGACGATGGAGCAGAAGGTCGCGGGTTCAATTCCCGCAGGTTAGGTTAGGTTAGGTTAGAAAGTCGATTTATATAGCGCAAAAACATAACGAAAAGTCAAAGGCTAGAGCGCTTTACACTAATACGATGTCTCGAAGAAGTGAGTTTTAAGATTCCTAGCGAACGATTCAAGATTGGACTCTCTAGTCACATGGCCGGGTAATGCATTCCAAAGAATAGGTTTCCGCGACTTGAAACGACCTCTCGCCAAACTTTGCTGTTCGAGACGGAGGAGGAACGACCAGTCTGACGTCTCGACTGGACCTCAGTTGCGGACGCCTGTCGTTAGACGATGGTCTTAGGACCAACGACGCCAGGTAGTCCGGGAAAGCTGGATCGTGCAGGGCGCGGAACGTGAGGATGCACCTCTTGTAGGCAACACGCTCCGGGATGCGAAGCCAATGCAGCTTCTCTTTCAGAAAAGGGGAGATGTGCTCTCCTTCGAACTCCAAGATCATCCGGGCAGAGGTGTTAAGGACCATCTGCAGCCGATTGAGCTGGTAGTCGGGCAGGCCCAGAGAATACTGTTGCAGTAATCGACCCGATTGATAATGAAAGCCCGGACTAGAAGAATCGCAGCCGAGGTTGGTAGGTGACGCCGGATCTCCCTGATCCGCCGCAGCTGATAATAGCAGGACCGAGACGTTTCCAATATGAACGCGTCAAACGTAGCGATGCGTCGGGTGGACTCCCAAGAGGCGTACATCGGAGGATGGAAGGACGTGCTCTCCGTCAATCAGGAACGGGCACAACTGATCAGGTGTCCCCTCCTCGGAGTCGCGAGCCACAATAGTTCTGTCTTGCGAGGATTTAGCGCAAGACGATTCACGTCCGCCCCACTTTTTGATCCTGGTGACGCAGTCAGAGATGCGAGCACGGAGCCCTCGGTGTCAGAGGGGAGGCAAAAGAGTAAATTTGCACATCATCCGGCGTAAGCGTGCGCCTCCAAACCGCAGGACCTGACTATGTCGCTAATCTCTGCGACATAAAGAATGAAGAGCAGGGGTCCTAAAACCGACCCCTGCGGCACTCCACTGAGGACCCGGCGCGGGGACGACGTTTGTCCTTTCCAGCAGACTGACTGCGTTCTGTCCGTAAGGTAGTCGCGTAGCCAGGCGAGAACCTTGCCTCCGATACCATAGGAGAGTTCAAGTCGACGAATGATGATATCGTGGTCCCACGGCATCGAAGGCGTCGCCAAAGATCAAGCGAACAAAGAAGGGCCAGCTGGCCGTTCGCTATGGCGTCTACAATGTCGTTATATATTCGCAATACGGCAGTTTCAGTCGAATGGCCACGCCGGAGCCCTAAGGTCGACTCAGCCTTGCTCACTGGAGGACGGTGGCAAAAAATGAGCAGTGTTAAGCTGCAAGGTAAAACGTGGGCCTGGGGAAAGTAATGGCAACCTACCCCAGATTAATGGATTATACCACCCATGTCGCTGATTGCCTGGACCGGAGATAAGCGCCGGAACCCAACGCTCGGACTCGAGTACGGGACCTACCTTTACCTTATTTTTATAAGAAAGAACTGTATTTAGTTGGCGCCAAGCAGAAAAACATGTTCATGTGCGCCATTTGAATATGTAAAAGCGATATTTTCATCAAAATTTATAATAGTAAGTAATGACAATGACACGTTGTGAAAATGCAACCTTGGGCACATGCAACATCCGAAGTGGCTGAAACAAGCCCCCTGCCGTTTAATTAGCTTTGAATACTGTCAACGAATCTAAGTGCATGAATTTACCTTAAAGACGACTGTTACCGAGTATGATGGGAAGGAAAACTGACTAAAGTCTAAAGAACTTATATAGCGTCATTTAGCGATGCACTTGACACCAGTCGATGGTCAAACCGAAGTAGAACCGTAAATCCGCATGATCATATCAGACCCTGAATTGAAAACTAATAGCCTTGCCCATTATGTACATTTTGCAAGACTGTCTGCCAAATGCAATAGCCTCTGTTCATCCTTGCATAAATTGTGAGCAAGCTGGCCAAACTTTCCAAACATGACAGGTCAACATAACGAAGGAGTTTGTAGCCTTTGTCCGAGGTGTGCACAGTTGTGTTATCTGCAAGAGGAATGCGCTTTTTCATTTAAATAGACTCTTGTCTGCCAAGTGATCCGTTGACAATGTTAACTTTGACTCAAAAGTCATCAGCACTATCCCAATACATTCTTTCTCTTGGAAGAAGATGGTGTCTTGTAAATAATGGAAATCCAATGTATTTCTTTAGCTGGAACTTCACTTGAAATCATGACTTTTGTGCATTGCATACAGATTGGTCTGAATCATTGTCATACCATACTTTGATTTGCCACTTATATTTCACAGATCTCACTAACTGCATTTATCTTAGATACTTCGTTGGCGTTATGCTCAAGAATCGATAATGTCAATGTTACATCTTTGACTCATGTTTTCTTTTGCAGGCTGCATCATTATTGTACTTCTAAATGATTGAAATAATTTAGAATGCACTTTTACCCTTTGATTTTAGTGACAGTTCACACCATGAATGTTTTTTGTCAATATTTCAACTATTCTGTTTTATGTTTTTATTTCTGTAGAAAAAAGAAAGCTACCTTTTAAATCTCCCGAACAGTTTCAGAAACAACTTGAAAAGAATTTGGATGACTATCGCTTTAAACATGTAAGAGCCGTTCTTTGACCAGAAACAGATTAGTAATTTAATATGTTTTTAAAATATTTTGGTCGCTTTGTAAGGCTCCTATGTGTTGTGATGACTGCATATTCTGTGAAAACGGCTCTGATTTGTCTCTGAATTTTTTGGGTGAAAGTATAAAAGTTACAATAATTCAGGCAGTGCCTTGCAAAATTCATTACAAAAGCCCTTGGGTTGGCTTATTTGCTTGTCTACGCTTTACTTATGACAGCGTAATCATGTAATGCAAATTGTAATGTAGGTTGTAATTACGTCGATGAGAGATGAGGCGGTTTGGATCTACGTTAACATAACGGATAACAAGAAGAAACCGTTTTCAGTGGCAAATGGTGTTTATGTGGTGCATTACTTTAACACCGACTACATCTGCATTGCCAACCTCAAGGCCTCCTTCAGACAATACGTCTGTCAGGTAAACATATGGGGCTTTCCATGCTGCGTAGATCTAAGAAACATCTTAACCATTGAAGTTGGCATCATTTCTGTCAAACCCTGTGTTAGAGCATCCAGCCATCTGCTGTGTTGCATTTCTTGCATATCTGTGGCATATCTGTGGAGTTTCTATCTTCAATGTATTCTGTTGCGTTCTTATGTGAATTTAAACGGTGCTGTTTACTCTTGGGTAAGCAGCACTGCTAATGAATAATTGTGGACACATCATTCACTTTCAGACATAACTAGTTAGTTAGTTAGTTAGTTATAGGCTGATTTATATAGCGCTATTGTCCTAGCGGGCTAGAGTCAAGAGTGCTTTACATAGCATTAAAGAAGTGTCCGAACAAGTGCGTTTTTAATCTCATAGTGAATGTTTCCAAGTTGGTAGTGTTGGTGACACGGTCTGGTAACGCATTCCAGATAGCCAGGTTCCCTCGAGTAACAGAACGCTGCTAGTTGTCACTTATGATGGTGGTGGTGGTGGTGGTGGTCGTGGTTGTGATCATGACGACGATGATATTTAACAATAAGTGGCTGCTTGTGTGAATGCCATCACTTGCACTGAATTGCTTCAAAGTTTCACTCGTGTTAATTAAGTCTAATTAAGGATGTTGTCCTGCAGCTGTGTCCAGCTATCGACTTCTTCATGACATCTCTCCAAAGTTCTCCGCCCTTTGCTATTTCTTCCAAGGTCATTCAGTGTCTTTGCTCAGTTTTTCTGTTGAGATTCAACCCTACCATTATTATTATTATTATTATTATTATTATTATTATTATTATTATTATTATTATTATTATTATTATTATTATCCACATGTAACCACTTAAATGTGGTTTTTATGAAGGATGCTAAAGATTTCATGGATGGAAAAGAAAACCATTGAAGAGATCTTAAATGAATTGGAATAAAAAGAAGTCTGATGGTAGCCATTAAAAAAAGACAGCTTTCCTTCTTTGGACACATAATGAGGACAGAAGGCCTGGAGCATTTGGCAATAACTGGAAAAGTGGAGGGAAAAAGAGCCAGAGGAAGGCAGAGAAACACCTATGTAGACTGCCTACGAGAAGGGATTGAGGGAGTAAAGAGCAACATCGAGTTAATAAGAGGATGTCAAGATCGAACAAAATGGAAGTCCATGGTTGCGAACGTAAAAATACACCGCACCTAAAGAAGAAGAAGATTATATTTTTTTATTATTGAGACAACTTATATCTTATATAGTGCCGTATATATGGTAGACCAAAGACAAGGGTGTCTTGGCATGAGTCACCCAAAAGAACGATGGAACAGATGGGTCTTTAAGTTTATCATGAACGATGCTGTTGTGTCAGATTTGGTTTTAGGGCATTCCATAAGATGAGGTTGCCTCGTCACGCAGATCTGTCACCAAACTTGACTGTTTTGACCAGTGGGCGACTAGCTGGACTCGATTGCTCGAGCGGAGGAAAGTGAGGAGCTCAATTGATGTGGATTTTGTAAAGAGCAAGTAAATATACTCTAGGCAGAGGGGATTGTTGTTGAGTGCTCTGTACGTAAGGAAACATCGCTTGAAGGTAATTAGTTCTCTTATTTTCAGCCGGTGTGGAGATTATCTTTGAGGAGCGGAGTAACTTGGTCATTCCAGTGTCGGACATACGTGAGACGGGCACAGCATTCATGACCGATTGCAAGCAACTGAGCAGGGTGTCAGGAGGGCCAAAGTGACGGGTGAGCTGGTAACTTCCTCCTGGGTGTGCTGAACCAGAGTATCTCGGTTTTCTCGAGGTTGGGGTCTGCCTATTCCGCCAGCCTCAACACTTCTGCGTATCTGGCCCTGGCCTAATTTTGGATGGATTTGGGCCAGATTTTTTCTGTCTTCATGTGCAGGTTCATTGATAGGGTAGCGCAGATGGAACTTTGAGTGAATGGTCGTTGTGTGAATGCTGTTTCAGGCGTTGCTTGCTGCACTGCGTTACAACATCATGACTCTGCAGGAATTGGAAGGAAGATGTGTCAAGTCATTGATGGACATTGTACTTCACAAAGACAACCAGGTTCTCATTTGGACGTTTATTTTCAGAAATCAAAAAAATATTCAATTTACACAAAATTTGACTCTTATCGTTCTCATTTTGGGTCTATCCATATAGTACATATGCACTGAGGGGGAGGGGGAGGGATTTAGGAGATGATGCTTATGTATGCTGTGCAAACAGGGAGGGGTTGAAAATATGCCTTTTTTGCATATGTACTATATGGATGAGCCCTTTTTCAAATTAGTTGGATGTTTGTTATGCTCAGTTTAGCCTTCTGTCAGTCATTCCTTCTCTCTGTAGAGTCGTAAATGAGTAGAGGACCTCCTAATGAAATGTTGCATTTGTATCGCGTATTGTCTTTTATCTGAGTTTTGGTGTTTGATGTTTCATATTCATGTCGACCAGTGTCTGTTCTCAGCCAAGGGCGTAAGCCTGGCGTCAACATTGGGGGGGGGGGTAGAATCGTCTATAAAGTCAGGTGAGACTCCCCTTTTCGTCTTCCAGAAAGTCTTGACGAGCAAAAGAACCTCATCCTTATATTTTCTCTGTCTAAATACCCTGACAAGCAAAAGAAAAGTTCATCCGAAATGAGTGAATGCGGTCGGTTTTCATCCTGGCCTCAGCATCATGGGGGCGAGGATATAAATTTTGTACCATAGGCACAAAACATTGGGGGATAATTGATACTCTGTCCCCTCCTACTAATTATTGGGGGACCGTCCCCCGTGTTTTACGCCCTTGTTCTCGGCGGCATTTTTGTAAAATGCTGTCAAAGGCTGGTTCTTGTTAATAGTTCTCTATTTGCCGATTGTTTTTTATTTGAGGAATTGGGAAATTCTCCTCCGATTGATAACCGATTTCCAGTCTCAAGCAAAGGAAAAGGTAATTCTGAGATCTTGTTATCCTATCTTATTTAAAAATGCAGTGTTTGCCTTTTGTCCTTATTTTAGGCGTCTGCTGTGATGAAAAGAAATTGCTCTAATTGTTGGATTTTCTTTTAGCTCCGGATTCTGATCCGGAAGAATTTCATCACCGCATTAAACAGGAAAATGGTCACGAGAAACGAAGATGCAAAGAGTTCCTCGAAAACCGATTTGGAAGCGGCGACCAACCAACCCTCGAGAAGGTCACCTTCACGGTAAGTGAAAGAGACAGGGGAGACACAGACAGACAGACAGACAGACAGATAGAGATGCATTGAAACCCGCTAGATGATGTGCTTATAAGGACATTATATATTTAGATGATGACAGTGACTTGGAGATGTGTCTATTATGTGGCAATGAGTATTACGTGCTGGCACATTAAAGGAATTTTCCAGTTAAATGATGGCTTTTGTTTCAAAAGAAATGCTGCAGATATGTTTTACAATTTTAAGAACCATTTAGCATTGGTTTATATTTTAAAGCTGGAAACCAATTTTCACGGCGGCAATCACGTCCCGAGTGAAATAAACAGCACGGTCGTCAGATGCAAAGTGAAATTCGCCGGTCCGAACGTCCTCGAAGGCCTGAAGAATTTGGCCGCTGCCGGTGTCGCTGACATCCCAATGAAGGATCATCTGTCGAGGATAAAGTCACTCGCGAGAAATAAATTTCGTTTTGTACCTCGTGTTAATTGCACTCAACCGTGACCCTTTTAACGATTTCAGCGCAAATCGAGGATGCTCAGTTCATAGAAAACGCAGTGGTTTCGTTTGTGAATTTGTCTTTTCAATTGTGTCTATGCCTGTGCTTGCATGAAAATCTGTAATATGTGTTTTCTGTTTCAAAAATTAATTGGAAGGTTCTTTGATATTGAAATTTTTGATGCGTCTGTATTTTTTATCTAAGTATGTATGGTATGGTATCGTCCATCTTCCTTGCTGAGGGTCAGAGGCTATGCCGGTTGAGAACAAGGTTCTTCACATAACTCTGTCTTTTGAAGTTCTCGTGCAATTGAAAATTGTGTTATGTTATGTTAAAATGTCAATTTATGTAGCCCAATAATCATAGCTGAAGGCCAAAGTCAAGAGCACTTTACATTCTGCACTTGTATGATATCTCATACAAGTATGTCTTAAGTTTCTTTGCCAACAATTGTGACCAAGAGTGAATATAAATAATGCTTATTTAGTTTTTGAGATGACTTGAATTATTCTCACAGTCTTTATGTATTTTGGTTCTTGTGGCTGGTGGTTTTTGAGTAAAAGCACAATTTTCCAATAGAAGAGTTTGGAATTCTGGAGATGATTACTTAATAATAAACAGAGATTTTGTGTTTGGTTTTGCTGTAGACAGAATTTCTTTTGTTTCAAATGTAATTGAAAGTTTTAATTTATTTTGAAAATTTTTGCTTTGAAACTAGTAAATCGAAATTCTTAGAAAGATGTTCAATTGCAGACTAGGGACTTGACGACTGAGAATTGCAATGTGTCTCTAAATATTGATGACTTTTGACAGTGTCAGTTGTAACTGGACATAAGAACTTTCAGCAACTGCAGTTTTTCATTGGTGCATGTTTATGTATTTATAAATGTTTAGTAAGTGTAACTAATTTCTAATTGACATTTGTGACATTCACAGAAAAGGTCGACCCAAAATGAACCCATTGTACTTGAGATTTACATGTTGATAATGGTCATTGTGGATGAGCAGCCATGTTGGATTTTATGTGTATGACAGGGTGTCAAATGGATGGTCTGTGTGTTGCACTTGGGTTTTAATTGCATTTCAGTTTTATGCTTGCGTTTTAACTTAGATGACCATAAACAGCTGAGTTGATGAATGACTCAGTAGAGGGCATTGGTGGCTTTGTGAAATTAGGTGGCGGCTCCAGGATTTGGCAAGTGGGGGCCGTTGGGGTGGCAACTTCTAATCATGGGGGGCAACCATTTGTTGTTAGGTATGTAGTATTAAGTATAGGGTCCCAACTGGGGGCAGGCACTCGATAGGGGCACAGGCCCCCCTGTGGAGCCGCCATTGGGTGACGGTGGAGTCATTCATTGGACTTAACAACATGCTTGACAGATGCAATTGGTAGAGTACTGGCCCTGCCCAGGGCTGGAAGAAACTGAATTGGCACGCTGACCTTTGCACTAAAATCTGATTGGTTGAAAAGTAAAAATGCGTGCCAGCAAAGCTCGGAAGAGTGTGTATTCACATTCTCCCGAGCGATCGTTTGGCCCCCGCCCCGCTGGGCGCACGTGCGCAGCCAGTTGAGCCATCGCTGGAACGTCTGTCGAGCATTCTGGCTTCAGTTCACACTTGGATGACTAAAAACAAACTCCTAAATCCAGGAAAAGCCCATGCAATTTCTGCTAGTAGGAACACCACCTCAGCGTAAGAAGATCGACTTGTCATCAGCATGTCTTTCTTTTGCACTTCACTGATTCGTCCTTCTCAGTCTGCTCGCAATCTTGGTATAGTCTTTGACAATCACATCAGAACATATCGATTTCGTCTGCCGTGCCGCTCACTATAACATAAGGAGGATCAGACCAGTGGCGTAGCGAGGAGGCGAAGCGCCCCAGGCGGCACTTGCCCTAGGGGCGACATGCTTTGAGATTTCCTAAATATTTTTATAATTATTAGGGTTTTTGCTTGTCAGACTTTTTTAAGAGACTCGATAACTTTTGTTGCTTGTCAGACGTTTTAAAAGACTTGATTGATAAGGCTTTTTCCAGGAAATTTTGGAGAAGGCACTTTTCCCGCCCCGGGCGGCACTTTGCCTCGCTACGCCACTGGATCAGACACCTCAACCCTTCCTTTGCTCTTATTCCTCTGGCCAACGCTTTGATATCGAGTCGTCTCGACTATTGCAATTCGCTGTATGTTGGGGTTTCAAAATCTAACAAACCGCCTTCACTTCATTGGCTGCCTGTCAAACAAAGGATCGAATTCAAGATGTCTCATTGCGCATGAGACGCTCCACACAAATCAACCAATGTAGGCCTATCTCCGATCATTACTGACTGTTCAAGACAACCAGCACTCAACGAGGTTGTCTGATGCTACTACTCTTCACTGACTTCACATACCCTATAGCAGAGGTTGTCAACCGGTGGTATGCGTACCCCTAGGGGTAAGCGAGCCGCTGCCAAGGGGTAGCCTACGCGAAGAAAAACAAGAATTTAAAACAATTGCGAAGAAAAACGGAAAATAATGATATAAAGACAGGTGCCATCGCGAAGAGTAAATGTCTCTTGCTTTCGGTGGACAGAAAGAAAGTGAACGTGACGAAAATGGCTTACACGCATGTAGCGTGGGTTCACAACTAGCTGGCCTTCGTATTAAGACTGGCCATCGTATGGAAGAGACTTGAGGACTAAGGAACATCATTGACATTTTCGTTATGTCAACTTATAAAAACTATAAAATAAACAAAGAGACGCCGAAAACCATGAGTGAGCGGGACAACGGCAACGGAGGCGATGCATGTGCCAAGTGCAGTGGCGTGCAGATCGAGGTGGTTGGTGCAATGGTTGATGCACGTGCACTAAGTTGTTCAAAAAAGTAAAAATCGTAGCAACATTTTCCGGTATAGGGACGCCACATCGAAAATGTTTCCGGTTTTAAGTGAAAAAGCCTTAAGGATCAGAAAAACGTTGCTAGGTCAAACAAAAAAATTTTGCATTTTTTATTTATTAAAATTTGCAATTGATATAGCATATAGTCATATACCCATACTTGACCTCTCATTCGGATGCTTCCATTTGATTTATGCCCGGGGCCACCGCCTCATCGCCCGTTCCTCTGCACGCCACTGGCCAAGGGGGTACGTGCGAAGTTCAGATTTTGCTAGGGGGGTTCAATTTAAAAAAATGGAACCCGCTGCCCTATGTAGCAAGACAACTACTGGACTCTTTCTGTTGCCGGACCCAGACTTTGGAATTCTCTGCCGGCACAGATCCCCAGACTGAATTGTCTTACTACCTTCAGGCAGGGAGTCTGTAAGACTCCCTGCTTCATGTCTTGACTTAAAACACATCTATTCCTGACTGCATATCCGTCTTAGCCTGGAATCTGGAAGTACGGACTGACCTCTGGATTTACAACCTCGAATCACCACGGACAAGATCACGAACAGCTATGATAATTTACTTAAGCGACCACCGACTGGTGCTGATGTACTACGACAATGGCGCTAAATAAGTTTACTACTGCTACTACTGCTACTACTGCTACTGCGGCTACTACTACTACTACTACTACTACTACTACTACTACTACTACTACTACTACTACTACTACTACTACTACTACTACTACTTACTACTACTACTACTACTACTACTACTACTACTACTACTACTACTACTACTACTCAGAGATGTAGTACTTGGTACTTGTACTTGTACTCGAGTTGTACTCGAGTACAAATTTTTAGTACTTGTACTTGTACTTGTACTCGGAGGCCAGGTACTTGTACTTGTACTCGTACTCGGAGTTTTAGGAATGCAAGTACTTGTACTTGTACTTGTACTCGGAGGCCAGGTACTTGTACTTGAAGCATTGTGTACTTGCTACATCTCTGCATGGCTACATGTACTTCAATGGTACCAGTAATTATATAATGCTGTTCCTTTAGGCTAATGACAAGCACATCCTCACAGATGGCCAAGTACCTGGAACTCAACGATATTTATGATGAAGCCACTGATACCATCGTATTTTGGAACAGTGAAGTTAATAGAAAGGAGTTCAACAGGCTGTATAATGCAGCCATTAATTAGAGACCTTAGTGTGCCTGCTTCTGGCGCAAACGCGTATTTAGCCAAGCTGGCTTGATCGCGAGACCGCATAGGGTTAATATGACCGATGCAAGACTATCATCTCTATTTTTTAGTGCAACTGTGATGATATTTAGATGCTAATAGTGTCAATTTTATTCGTGGCCGGACAAACTGTCCGAGAACAAAATGTCACGGATAAAATGTCATGTAGAAAATGTTATGGGGACAAAATGTCAGCGGAAAAATGTCAATGTCAAAAATGTTGTACTAATACTTGGAGGCCAGGTACTTGTACTTGTACTTGTACTCGGAGGCCAGGTACTTGTACTTGTACTCGTACTCGGAGGCCAGGTACTTGTACTTGTACTTGTAGCCTACTCGGAATTTTTGGAATGCAAGTACTTGTACTTGTACTTGTACTCGGAGGCCAGGTACTTGTACTTGTACTTGAAGCATTGTGTACTTGCTACATCTCTGCTACTACTACTACTACTAGGCTACTACTACTACTACTACTACTACTACTACTACTACTACTACTACTACTACTACTACTACTACTTTTGAGCCCGTTTACAATTTTTTTTCTATTTTTAAGGACAATATCTGCTTTTTTCCAAAACGTTTACTGGTAACACTGCAACTGGTCGTTTGGCCCATTTTCACTTGGTTTGGCCTTTCTTTGAATTTTGTCGAAGCGAGACGTGGTTTATAAGTTTCATTTAAAATATTGTATAAAAATGAAACCTTTCGATCTTTATATTTAAAAACTGCCGCAAACGGTAGGATCAGATTTAAATATAAGTGCTTTAAACTATTTCGTGTCTCCAGAATTGCTATCATATTTTTAGTTTCACTCATTCTTACACGTGCATTTAATATCATCTGCATTTTATTCTGCGTTTATATTTTAAATAATCAGCACAACAGCATTAAGTGCGAAAAGGTGCGAAGTGCAGTAAATGTGTAGTTTAGCGTCTTAAACCTGTGCTTACCGCGCGAAGCATTATTTTAGCGTTCTAAACTAATGGACTTCCATAGAGCTTCTAGCGGATTCACATCTACAAAGCTAGCAGCGGATTCGGTAACAGTGGAGACCGGCGTCCCGCCCTCATCGAAAGTAGTTCGTAAAATATAGGCCCCTGGCGACAGCGCGGCGAACTGTTTCTGGTCCAATCCCAAGGCATAACATGCAGACACATAGCGCAGTATCTACCACACGCAGACACATTGTTATAGCGCAATATCGACCACGATTAGAAACCCGTAACCACGAGTTATATATATATATATATATATAATATATAATATTTAAGACTTGATACAACGCACCACAAGGGTTGGGACGCTGTTCTAGATGTTATGACAAATCCACATTATATATATATATAATTTATAAGGCTGGATACAACGCACCACCAGGCTGGTGGGAGAAATATCTATTATTTATATTACTGCAAATTCCAAGGAACAAAATCTAAGCAGAGTTTTAATAATCTAAAGCAACCAAAAGTATTAACAAAAATATTAACGAGACAGGTTTCTGACAGATTTTTGCCTCGGAAGCAACCAGGATATGTTTTAGGAAAATTTAATAAACCAACTAACCAGAGCGAAGCACAGGAAATTGCATCCACATTGCGGTTAGAGTCAAACAACGAATGCATTACCAGTTATTTTGAAAAGTATTTGAATATGAGCAAGTTATCTGGTTAATTGTTAGCAAATAGTAAGTCGAGGCAAAGGAAAAAAAATTGCAACACCATTAGAAACGATAACTTTGTAAATATCTGCAACATACTGAACATTAAGCCGAGAGCGTCCAATGTCATAACTACGATGTCAATTATTTAATTGTCCCGTACAGACATCCCGCTGCTGCTGTACACCATCTTGACAAGCTGTGTCTGGTCGGGTTAGTGAGCTGGAGGACATAGAATTGTCCCTGCAACCGGCATGGCGAATATTTCGGAGTAAAACTCACCTGCAGTTAAGAAAATCGGGGCAATATAATATAAGATCAGATTTTTACATGAACAAGTTAACTTAAACAAATGTTTACATTGACAATAAAACAAAACAACAAAACGCGATCAATTCCATTATAGGCCATAAAGAGCTAGACGACTAGTGGAAGGGTCACAGAACTTGTGGAACAACCATCAAAAATTATACAGAGGTAAGACGGCTTAAATACCAAGAACACAATCGTAATTCTTATCAAAGATTGCTGAGGTAAAATGTATGTAGAGTCATACTATAGTTCTGTTGGCTCGGCATGGAATAGAACAACTAAGCTGGGATTATAACGGGGAGTATAACTAGGATTTAATAGTTTCATGCCATCGAATAACCTCCCAACATGTATGTATTTCAAAACTTCTGATATCAATATTTCATCTTGCTTACTTTTGTGGATACTTTTGTTGAAACCAATGTTCTTCATTGTCTTGGTCATGTGGCTGGTCTAAGGAACCTACAAAGACAAGAACTATTCTCCACATGAGCAAGCACACACAAAACTCTCACATGCTGCACGAGTTCTAGAAGGTACAACGTACATTGGAGTACTGTTAATGCTTCAATGTCAGTTATGTTTGAAATTTAAAAATTTTTGAAACTTTTTAAATTTAGCGGTGGGCTGATGCCAGCAACGAAAGTGCACCGTATGACATTATTATTACAAGTTACAGATCCATACAGTACTCTTTCTCAACTCACCTGGTAAGATGAAACATTTGTCATTGCCCGGGGAGGTCGGTTGACGGGCGCTGTCTAAGGTGTTGTCGTCTGTAAACCTACAAAGAAAACATATGTAAGATATGCATTTGTTTTAAGAAATCTTTTGAATTTGATGTGTTCATCACCAACAGACCTGCCACATGTCACAATTGCATCAATCCACTCAAACACTCCAGAACCATACAAGGAATAGTTATGCATACTATTAAGAAATACAAAATAAAAATAAAAACTGAAATGGAATATATCTTTCTCTATAACACTTATGTCCTCCGGACAGCAAAATAATAATTGTGCAATCTGAAGGTCATCAACTGTATGTAAGATAAGAGGAATAAGTATTGGAGTTATAAGTTAAGTTTTTTAAGAAGGTTATCAGTCAATTTACAATATGTACAAAATGGTTAAAGATAAGATAAAATTAAAATCGGTAGCTTTCTGCGATACGCATGAGAAAGCAAATGAATATGACACGCAGGTTGCGATGGGCGTTCCTATAGGCAAATTCATGTAGGTAAGTGGGGAACAGTTCACGAGTTGTTCCAAACTGTCTCCTCAACTTCCGCTTAGCCCTCATCCACATGCCCTCGATGTTCTGGGTGTGTATATCGGAATCTTTGGGGTCGACAAAGTTTCTTTCATGGACGACAAAACTGTGCGTGTAGATGCCCTGGCCTAACGCTGTAAACAAAAAAAATCACTTTTTGAGACCTCGGTGCGCAGATAACAATATCTCTAATGCACCACTACGAAGTTTAGAAAGGTAATGTCCTGTGAAATGAAGAGCGTGTGTCACTAGATGTCATCCCAAAATAGCCATTTAAAATCATCATTAGCATGCCCCTCCCTGGAGCGTAGCTGTTTCCACGAACTGGCGCCAAGTGTCTTTGTTTTAAGCAAGTTTCCATCGCGAGAATAAGCCAGAGTTCTGCAATGTTAGCTCTGTGATGGTCCGAAGGGCGCAAGCATGGTCTTGAGATGGATTGGCTCGAGCATCATGACCGAAGAGTTTCAGACGACGGTTTCAGATCCTCGGCGTTTTTTGACACTCCCCAGCGCGTCGGTAGACCATTCCGTTTGTGGTGTGTACAGTTCGTGGAAAACTCTTTGACACCTCGATTTTTTCTAGGGTTGAGTTGTCGGCCCAACGCCAAACCCGCCCCGTAGGCGGGGGGAGCCGCACGTTTAGCGGATGCTGCTCGGACATTCATTCCAGCTCTTCGTCTCAAGGGCTGTGGACTCCACAGTTTCAGCATGAGGATGGTTTCCCGTAGATCCCGGTTTGTTGGTTTGTTTGAAAGCCTCTTGTGACTGAGGCTTTATTCGATCTTTATTCGTGGATGGTGCTTTTACGGCAAAATTAACTGATTCTGTTTTCGAGTTAAAAAGGTTTTTCTGTGACTCCAGTGATTTCGTGAAGTCAGTTGTACCGTGTAGTAACTGCGCATTTCCCACAGCAACGACAGACAATGGCCATCTAAAATAGATAAATTGCAAAGCCACTCTTTAACTAACCCGAACCACTTACAATTTATAATAAACTTGTGACCACAGAAAATACCACAAAATTTTCAGTGACACATAACCAGGTATTCCTGCTTAGATCACCAAAAAGGACGCTGATGAATTATTCATTGAGAAACTGATGCTTTATAAGACTTACCCAACAGTTGAGTTCAATATTATTGCCTAAATACAATTGCTTATGTGGTGGAGTTATATTGGAAGATATGACAGCTCTCATGTAATAAGCCCCCCGTTTTCATTATATGCAAAAAGTTCGTAAATAAATCTGCGAACCTGGAATGTTGGCATATGCGGCCCATCTGTCAGAAATTATGTGTGTTCCAGGAAGTATATGGCGTAAGATCAGAGCCTGTAACGTATCTGCCGATCGGTCGTCGACACAGACGATGAAGCATTTCCAACTCCCTCTCTCGCAGCCGCCAAAAACCCATTGCCCTTCTTGGTATCGTCCTCAATGGTACTTGCGGTGAAAGTAGTAGCTCTCGTCTATTTTGACAATGATCGGATGACCGTCTTCTCCCCATACCATCGATCTCTAAAAAGGACAGAAACAAAATATTTATTTATATATATACACATATAAGTAGTTTTTCAATGCAGTCGGATTCGTGAATAGTTATCTAAATATTAAAATTTACCTCATGGTACATGGTGACACACAAATAAACATGGACGTCATTTGAGTGAGCAGGTGGGCATCTGCCCAACCCATTATTTTATTTCGCCAAGTCACCTGTATGTCGCATAGAAAGATGCAAATTCATAAACGACATGGAAATGCTGAAATTCAAAATTAGGCTACAGGGTGCTAAAATATGACAAAGATTTCTGTGGTTGAAAGTTGAGTTGAAAGTTGAAATCTTGCCATCCTTGAACAACAATGAAATGACGTCTCTTAATATTTTAAAGTAATTGACATAGACGAAGATGTGGTATAGCATCCTACCGTCGTTATTGTCCACGAACTTCTTGCATTCGTCTCTGCAAAAATTAAACCAATCAATTACAGTTTTATTAGAGAGGGAGAGCTCAATTCTTGTATAAATTTGTGGCTGATCCATAGCCCCCAAAAAATTAATTTAACGATTTTTATCAATGGCAAGACACTTTGCTCAAAACAACTTCCTTTCCTGACTGATAGACGCTGCTGGCACGGACGACAGGACCTCTGTTTCGTGTCGATGCCCTGCTTGTATCCAATGAAGGTCATCGCACGGTTGCATCGGTCGCATTGCCGCGCGTTCGCTATCAGCGAACGACGGGCCAACCATTGCGAGCAATGGTTTATGTCCTCTAGGGTACGGTCCAGTTGACACAGCGTCCACCGTTCTTGTCTGATCGCGTCGGCTTCTGTCAGTGAAATAAGAAAGTAAATGTTATCAATTAAACAAAAATAACGGTTAACCAGGCAAAAACTTACATGGTGCTCGCCTCGACAAACGGTTAGCCTTTGATTTCAATGAGCTATCTCTTACCAAGAACTTCGTTAGCTGGAACAATCTCTATCGGAGCCTGGAAACGAGCCATTTCTTCAAGTAAAAAATTGATTTCGTGAATTTATAGAATCGCCAACATCGGCCTAACTATCGTCGGAGAAAAGTCGTCGGGACTGACTGCTCTCCAGTGATGTATATATAGGCTGACGGATTTAAATGATCGAGTCATCTTTCTGAGTGGACGTTACTGCTGATAAAGTGGGTGATTAGTTATCGAATTTAAAACGTTTCAACACTGGATGGAAAATTCGTTAAGACCAAAAGCTGAGTTAAAATCCGGCTAGCTAACGATAAGTTATCGATCTAGGGGTTTGACGACGATTTCTATCAAATTGAAGTTTTCTTAATGAGTCAAAGAACGAGTGACGTTTGATATGTTTAACTCAGTTTCATAGGTTTCAAAGGAATTCTAGTTATTTAATGGATGATAGGCCTTCTCTATTACACTGCTCTACCAACCAAAAGCAAGTAACAACGGTTTGGTGATAATTAGTGGCTTTAGATTATTTTCGAACTTGACCGAGCATCCACAGTGATCGGCCCAAGACCGTTGTTATTCAACCGTGTAATCTTCCAATTCCTTCGTTCGAATACAATAACTAATTCATTTGAAATACAACAACCGTTGCCAACATGAACCTAACCAAGTATTTAATGAGTCCGTTTAGTTAGGCACAATGCGTCACATCAAAAAGCCTAAAAATTGCCTTCGTAATCGAAAAAATTATTTTCTGTATTGTGGATGGATTGTTATTTAGGTCTACTGCAGTTGCGTGGTCTTGTGCCACAAGTATTTATAATTATAAAAATTATATATTGTGGTAGTTTTATCGTGTCTACTGCAGCGCCCCCAAACATGTGGTCCTTTGTCTCATGTCTTACAAATTATTAAAATTACATATCGTGTGTTATTTTAAGCAGGTCTACTGCAGCGTCCCCATCCACGTGGTCCTTTTTTACAAATCTAAATATTGATATAAATTATTTCTTGTGGTATTTTAAGCAGGTCTAGTGCAGCGCCCCCTTCCACGTGGTCCTTTGTGACATATCTAAGTATTTTTATAAATTTTTCTTGTGGCATAAGAATCAGGTCTACTGCAGCGCCCCCATCCACGTGGTCCTACCATGTTTCTGCTCCATATGTCAGTACTGGAATGACGCATGCGTTTAATATTCGCAATTTCAGTTTCATGTTTATATCATGTCTTTTGAACACCTTCTCCCTTAACCTATTGAAGACATTTCCTGCCAGCGCCAATCGCATTTTGATTTCTTTTTCGCTGCTTGCTTTATTGTCTACCTCACTTCCTAGGTATAAGAAGCTTTCTACCATATCCACTTCGTTGTTTTCTATTTCTACTTTTGGCCATGGTCTGTGCTGATTTGTCACCGCCATAATCTTTGTCTTATAATTTATTTTCATGCCTATTTTCTCACTTTCGTTGGCCAGTATTTCCGTTAATTCCATTATTCTTACTAGGCACTCTGCCAGTAAGCATGTGTCGTCTGCATACTCTGTGTCTTCCATATTCTGCGGTTGCATTGTTTTCCCGAGGTTACCTATTTTTTCTAGTCTTCTCATGATGTAGTCCAATATCATATTGAACAGTGAGGGAGACAAGATACATCCTTGTCTAAACCCTGTCACTATTTTGAATTCCTCTGACTCTGTCCCCTCTACTCTCACCATTGCATATGTTACATTGTATAAAGCCTTTATCAGTTGTATGTATTTGTTATTTATTCCGTATTTTCCTATTATTTCCCATGCGCCTTTCCTCCAAATGGAATCATATGCCTTTGCAAAATCAATGAAGCACATATATAGGTCTTTGTTGAATTCCCTTTTTTCAATCATCTGCCGTATCACAAATATTTGATCCGTGCATCGTCTTCCTTGTCTGAACCCACTTTGATTTTCTCTCAGGTTCTGATCTATTTTATCCTTGACTCTGTTTAAGATTATGAAAGTGAACACTTTTCCTGGTACACTCAATAAGGATATGCCCTTGGAATTGTTACAGTCTTTCTTATCTCCTTTCTTGTGGATTGGGATGATTATGGCTCTTCTCCAGTCTTCTGGTGTTATTTCTTCCTTCCAGACTTTGCATATTATTCTGTGGAGCCATTTTATGGTTCCCTCTACAGAGTTCATGAGCATCTCAGCGGTTATATTACATATACCTGGGGCCTTGTTCTTTCTCATTGTGTGATTTCATTTCATTTCATTATGTGAATATAAGTAAATATAAATCATGAAATCAATAGTAAATAACATAGCGCATAAAACTTGACCACTAATCATACAGTGTACAGTTATTTTAAAGTCATCATTGTATGATATTTGCAAGTTCAACATCTTTCTCCCAATCTGATTCATTCTTTCAGGAAAGATGCATCGAAAGTATGTGTTGATTTGCTAAAGCTAAAGTTTGGTACAAAGATCATGTCTCTAGCTATCACAGAAGTGGAGATATTACAGTTTTACTGTTGCGAGTTGGCTTAGTTGACCAAACTTTCGTGACCAATAGTTTGGAAATGGGTTCACCCAAAACTCTTAATATTATGGTTTTCCACATTACTCGTGGGGATGAACAATTGTGCCAATTTTCATAAAAATCTGAGACAGCGACGTCCGTTTTTTTAAAAGCTTGTTGATTTGATGTGGAATGACCCCACTCTGTTCAAGAGATTTAATTAACCAGATTCTCGTTATTGAGAACAGTGGTTCTTAAACTTTTTCAGTTCACAGACCGGCAATAACCTTTTCTTGAAGCTGGCGGACCACCAGCTTAAGTGGCGCACAGTGGGTAGAGTGATATTTTGGAGTTGATACTTTCACTCTTGCTACTAATTCAGAGTTTCGTCCCGTCATGGCTGCTGCTCCGTCTGTGCATACTCCCACACATTTACTCCAATCAATATTGTTTTTGATGATGTAGTTATTGAGTACGCCAAAACTTTCTGTGCTAGTAGTCTGCTGTGGGCGTTCAAGACAGCGGATCATCTCTTCAACAATGTCACCACCATCACTGTCTTCAAAATGAGCATAAACAAGAAGCTTGTCCATATTAGATATATCAGTAAATTCGTCAAGCTGAATGGCAATATAAGGTGACCGCTGCATTTTGTCATTAAGCTGATTTTCAATATCAGTTGCCATTTCGTTAATCTGCTTTGAAGCATTGTCATTTGACAATGGAAGATGTGCTATTAAATTATGTGCAGTCTCCCTAACCATTTAACTGCGAATCACAAATTTGCACTTGAATCGAATCACGAATCGAATTGACCTGTTAAGGTTCAAATTCAATCAAATGTCGAATAGAATCAGAGTGCTGTTCTCCGGTTGGGATAGGGTTGTGTAGTACAGGTTCAGCTGACATTACAAATGAAATCTGACAGATAGGCCTAATAGAGTAGCCCTTATCTAAGTAGTACAAGGCCTAATAGAGTAGCCCTTATCTAAGTAGTACACATGTTAATCAACAAATCATTGTAATATTAACATACTAGACTACTTGCACTAGATATGTTTTAAGCTTTAGCCAAGTTCAAGAACGTTACTGTTTAGGCTAAATGTCAATTGTCAAAATAAGATCTTTGTTATGCCAAACCCAAATCAGAGTTTCTGCATTAGTTCTGGAGAGGCTGTAGCGAAGGTCTGTAATTATTTGTCCGTCAACAGAATTAACCCTTTCTAATGAACAGTTAGTCGCTTGTATAGAAAGTAAGTTGCATGCCACATTTGCTTTTATTTTCCTTCAAATACTGCAACGGATCACTCTCACGTTCACTTATGGGCTGCTTCAAATATGCACTGACTTCACTTTTGAGCTTGAGACAAAAATGTTTTTTTGCATATTTTGCAAGTTAATGAATGTTCCTTCTCTTCAAAATAATTTCTAACAGAAGACATTTCAGTGGGCTACAAAAAATTTAATTGATTTAAAAAAATAACTAGTTCTAATTTTATATCGCCTCAACATAAAAATAATGGGAAAGAATTTAGTCAATATCCACTAGAAAAATTTGAATAACTTGCAAAACTTAAGTTGAGGGAGGATGGGGTAAAATTGTTAAATTCAAACTACTGTCAGGAAGGTGTGCATTCAGCCTACACATAAATATCAGGCCAGCTATAGAGTACTGTAATGCTGTCGGCAGATGTATGTGTAATACTAAGTGCAACTGCTATGAACATCGTCACAATCGCGCATTGTAAAACGATTGCAGGCCATTTCCAGTATGTCATAATTTCCCTGATGAAACATGTCCAATAGGTTGGGATCCTGACCTCCATGATAGCTTGTCAACCACTCTGTAAGGAAATGAAAGAAGAACCCAGCTAAACGTAGCATGTCCGACATAACCGATCTTCTTACTTCTACCTTTTTGTCTTTTCTTGATGTAATTTTAATATATAACCTGGTTCTGACGTATTTGAGCAGTTCGGAATTTTGGCAAAAAAGTCCGATTTCATCCTGCTTAAACTTGGCTAAGATGTTTGTCTTAAATTCGTCTCCAAGTCTGTCAGATGTGTAGCATACATTAACTGGTATCGCTTTCGGTTCCAGGATGCTGTCGCCAATACATAATTTCTTATGTGCATAAAACCAAAATGGGCACGGATTTTGTATTACACATGGCACCTGTATACAGTAACAAATGAGACCGAGGGGATTAACAATATGGGAAATCTGCTTGCAATTAGAGAAAATATAGCTACTGGACAGTTCACAGAATAAAAGTTACTCCTCAGAAATAAAGAGAAAGGTTCCATATTGAGAGCTAAACATTGGATATCGGGAAAGGAGCAATTTTTTTCTTCCATGTTTGTGACTCTGTAGTGAGAACACTTTTTCCAATTGGCAAAGTCTTACTCTTGTTTTATAAAATACTGCTAGTAGTGAATGAGTCCAGAAAGTTTCAGCCCCCTAGCTATGATATTTCTGGAGTTATGGAGTTATAGAGGTCTGAAGTTGTGAGAAATTTAAGCGGCTGCCGCGAAACGCCAAAAAACGGCCCAGCCCAGGTACTATAAAAGTTGAATATCTCAAAAACTACTCAAGAGAGCAGTCTAAAATTTTGCAATCTTTGAGATGAATATTTGGGGAACATATGTGGTAAATTTAATAATTTTTGAGATGGTCGAGCTGGAACTTCCCAAAAAATTGGTTGAATTGACACGGAATGACTCAATAGCTAGGCCCTAACCCTCTTCTAGTTCTGCAGACACGTCTTTATTCGCTAGACATTGGTTGAAAATCAACCAATCAGAGATTAGGTATCTATATTACACAGTCCCAACAATTGCCGGTCTTGACACTGAGCAATTGGCAAAGAAAATTACGACTTTAGAATAAGCTAGGGTTTCCATGACTATTGTCGGGCTGGCCACCTACGCTGCGATTTCCCGTGCCTGACTATAGTCGGGCTTGACACTAAAGGGGTTTAAACGGCTCTGGAATAGGAAGGTCATCCTACTGCAAATGAAAGAGTGGATTGATCAACTCTATCGTTCAATTACATTTATTTATACTTTTATTTTTCTACTTTAAAGTCAATGAGTAAAATGCTGTAAACAATATTATTGTTTGCTCAAACAGGTTCAAGTTCTGGCATATCATCATCATGTACATGTAGAGTTTCATCATTGCCCATAGCTGCTTCAGGCTGTCCCTGCTGTCCCTCTTCCTGTTTTAGCATTAGCGCATTAAAATCCCGCAGAAACCTAGCCTGGTCGCACACCAAGTCTCTCCATTTGAGTAGTGAGAGCCACCGCAATCACCGTGAAGCAAAGTGATAGCGGCAGCCGAGGAAAGTCCATTCCAGACCTTGCGATCATGGACAGAGAATTTTTTGTTTTGCTCCATCTATTAGCAAGAACTATAAAATAACGTAGAACTTGAAGAAATTGCATGGGGTTGATAACAGAGGACTTCGCATCGCACCCGTACACACACATACAAATGAACATATTTATATATAAAATTATAAATACAAGAAGTATATGATCAGGGCAGGACATAATAAGAGGTTTGTAATGTACACAAATTATTAAAAACAAAGAATGATGAACTAGTGTTATAATTCATAAATAACAACACGAAATAAGAATAAAATTTACATTTACGATGGTATCACATATTTGGCAGCTTCCGTTTTGCCAGCTTCCTGCAATCTAGACATGACCACTGCCTTCAAGGCTTTTTTTAACCCCAAACAGGTCTGATGGAACTTCAGTCTTGTACAGAAACTAGACTGGCACAGAATCATGGGCCCATCACAGTTTACAGATTGATAGTAACACCACAGCTTCGATTCCTGTTCGTTGGAATATTTGTAGCCTTCTAAACTTTTATAAGCCTTCAGTGCATCGTAAGTGTAAACACTGGTTTTGCTTGCCAGATAGTTATAAATATCTGCATACTCGAATTGAGGCAATTTGTTGCTTGAACTAGACTGCAGTGATTTTAAGCAGAATTTTTGTAGCCTTCTAAACTTTTATAAGCCTTCAGTGCATCGTAAGTGTAAACACTGGTTATGCTTGCCAGATAGTTATAAATATCTGCATACTCGAATTGAGGCAATTTGTTGCTTGAACTAGACTGCAGTGATTTTAAGCATCGCCCATGGTAAGCAATATGGATCGACCAACAGTAGAAATTTATTCACTTTTTGCAAATCTATTCTTAACGTCACCCTTCAAATACTGTGTTTCTTGAGAAAATAGTTGTTTGCTGCCTTCTCCACAGTCATTGCACAAGTAAGCTATAACATGACTTGGGTTGCCAAACATAATGGCGGCAGAAACATTGGTCAACCATTGAGATTTTGCAAGACCTCTATACAGTGTGGTCAGTGTTTCAGTTCTGGTTTATCGTGTGGGTTATGAACAGATTCTCACTCTCCCAATTAAGGCACTGACTGATTATGCTACAAATTAATTTCCAATACAAGAAACGAGACAGTTTATTAGTGTACCTTGTCACGATATTGGCAATTATGACCGTTTATTGAACAGTTTCTGACTCGTCGTTGGGAACCAAGAACCTCGGCAACCCTATAGTCGTGAAACCCGTAGCAATGATAAAAGAGGTGATAAAAGTTGCAGAATGAGACACCAGCTATAACATTTGACAGCTTTATTAAGGCCTACATAGGAAATAAAAAACAAGTGTTAGATAATCAGGCGCCATCTATAACATTTTGACAGAAAAATTATGGCCGAAAGAGACGAGTAATGCCTTGTTACGGAAGGGCGACTTAGAAACTAGATATGAAAATAGAAAGTAACGTAAACGTAAAGGACGAGGCGAATGTGATAATTATCCATATAAGTCACGTTGTAACTGACATATAAGTCACGTCCTAAGCAAAGTCCTCACAGTAGATGTTTTCTTTGTTGTCTTAGTCGCAGAATACGACAGGGCACTTACTTTAGTAGAGTGCATAGCAGCAGTTGTAGTAGTCAACGTAGTTGGTTTTCTGGACAATGCATGGGTAATTGTTTCATTTCTTTCAGTAATCGGAAGCGCCGGAAAAGAACTTATATTAAAACACAAATAATAATTAAACAGTGTATAACAAACAATTACAATTAATATAATCAAAATAATACTAATTCCTAAAACAAATCTGATCAACTTCCCTGATATGAACACAGTCCAGATGCTTCCGCTGAGCCAAAGTTTTCCTCCTTCTATTCTCCTTGGGTTTGCTTGTTACTTGATGATATTCTGACATTCTTCTCCACTTAATGTTCTTCCAAAATGTTCTGCCTATTTACCTGGTCTCTAGTCATCTTTCCATTTCTTCATATTCTATGCCCACTCAAACAGTTACCTGAAGAAATACCACGAAGAGACCCTGGTAAAGACGTTCCTTCGAAGAGGAGCAATTGGAGGAGTCCACCAGAAGAAAAGCAATCTTTGGCCTTTAAATCCATATGTATTTATAATTTCTCTCCTCAGCTCTTCACCTGCTCTCCCAGCTACGCGCTTGGCTTAGTCTAGCGCCCAGAGCCAGAACTCCTACATGTATGAGAGCAAGGCTGAGAAAGTAAGTCAGACCAGTGACAGAACGTCGCAGTAGCACAGAAAGTACATCGTTGTCGAGTCGTGCTTTATGTGCACCAGGTCGAAGTGCATCTTCAGTATCTGCCAAGTACTTTTGCACAAGAGAACTAGTTAATTTGCTTCAATGCTTTCGTTCTCCAAAACAAGTCTGATTATAAAGTAGCTCGTTTGCGCAATCAACCTAGATGGTTTGAAACCGCACAAGTACAACGCATGATCTCGACACGAAGACAAAGAATTGACTGGTGAGCAATTCAAGATGAATAGATGGCCGAGGAATGCAAGTAATGATTATGGATCAATGTGTACTCGATTGCTTGTACAAATCCGTTTTGTGATTCTTATGGCGGTAGCTGTAAGAGGGTGGACGGCTACTAACAGTCACTAATACAGTAAATGTTGTAAAAAGACAAAGGAAAAGAGGCCAAGTAGGATATTTACTGAGAAAAATTATTGCGCAGCTCATTTCATTCACGTCGTTCAGGAATACTAATAGTCGGCTTCACTACTATACTATTACTACTTATAAGAATCCTCGTATAACTTATATAAATGTATAGTTTAGCATCTTTCAGTGTGGACAAAAGACAAATTGAACACGCAAAATAGAATAAAGACTTTCAGACCATCTGTTTGTACATGCCCGGATGTTTGTACGAAATATGACTATGCATTGAAGTTGTTGTGAACGACCTCGCAGAACCACCGCCATGAAAAATGACGGTACTGCACGGTAGACCCTTGCGCAGGCCGACTTATGGCGGGAAGACTCCTGGCTTTTATGGCCCGTTTCATTCTTTTTCCTTAGGGCCTGACCCCCTTTCGGCCTGCCAAATTTCAAACCCGTTCCGCCCAACCTGCTCATTTGTGATTGCAATTGGGAAATCAGTTGACATTTTAATAGCAGTCTTCTTACTACAATCTAGTATCTACTGTGAAAAATCACAATCCAACAAAAATGAAGTCGATCGATACAGTTTAAACATTAGAATGCAAAAAAGTATGTTCTCAATGGTATCAGTGTCCAATGCAATGCAACGCTGTGAAATGGTTGCCCCAGCTATACTGAATGACCGTTCACTGGCAGCGCTGGATGCTGGAATTGCAAGGATTTGCCTTGCCACACTAGACATGCATGAAAAACAAGCTGAGTTTATATGTCACCAGTCAAGCATGTTGAATTTATCACCCCGTAGGCCTGCAGCAACTTTTGTCTGTAGATATGTTGTGACCTCGTTGGTGACCGTTGGTGGTGCATCCATATCTTCATCCTCGAACTGTTGAAGATAGTCACCATGTAGTTTCTTGGTAGGGGGTGGCAACATCTCAGCCGACTGTTTCATGACTTGTGCGATTACAGCGCTGCCATCCACAACAGCTGCAACCGTTGATGTTTGTCGCACTAAAACAGAACGGCAACAAAAGATTTCTTTTCATACATTGCCAGTTATCACTATTTGTAACACTTACAATAATAACGAAAAATTAGCACTGACCACTTATTTAAACTACTACACAGTGATTTCAGCATTAGAACCAGTATAAAGGGAAATTAACCACGCAGTGGAACTATAGTATAAAGGTACATTTACATTATTTGCCTTGGTGGAAAAACGTCGTTGATATATATACAATGGCAATGAAAGTGAAAAGAGTGACTACACGAAGTCCTCATCGTCGCTGAAAAATGGTGTATTGGCGACTTGTTTTGTGGCCAAGTGGTGCAACGTTCAGTCTATTGCCATATTCTGTTTCTGGAGCCATTCAGGAGCTATGGGTTTTGATTGATTGATTAATTTGATTGATTGATGAGTTCATTTATATGGCACACTTAGCATTCTCAAATGAGCAGAGGCCGATCGTTCAAAAAGAACGTCTTTAGGCATGTGAGGAAGGTGGTTCGCGATGTTGTCATCCCATAGAGATGATGGAAGGCATTCCAACTGGTCGGTCCTGTTGCCCTGAAGGAACGATCACCCATTTTATTTTTGGTTCGCGGTGTCCAAAGAATACGGGTTGTGTCCGACCGAAGGTCAAAGGGTCTGCACATTGATTGAATTGGTCTGAACTCGTTGGTAAGATAGACTGGATCTTCTCCTCGTAGACACTTGTCGACAAGAGCAACGATCTTGAAATTAATTGAAGTTAATTAAATTTTGCCGACGAGGACGACGGCTTCACTTTAGTTGTTGCTGTACTTGTAGTTGTTGTTCTTGTTGATAAACTGTTGTAAACTTAGACATTTAAGAAAGGATTTTCTGATCGTTCAGTCAAGGCTCTTTATGTGGAGACTGTTACTTCGCCAAGCACAAGTTGATAAATCAATCTCGGTATTAGAAACACCCGAAGAAGAAACATGCGTTGTTGCGGCTTCAGTGGTGCTTGTGTTATCCACTGTATTTCGGTCTGCAGTGTTCTCTTCCACTTGCGAGCCTGAGACACCGGTCCTCAGTCCAAGGTATCGGTAGGTTGTGGCGATATTCAGTGCCTTCACAGCGTTTCCATTGATTGTTAAAAATTCACCAGGATTCGCGATCCATTTCTTGCCCTTCCTATCAATATTAATGCGCATTGTTGCACACTTGGATTCGTTCAGGTGTAATCCAGTCATTTCTAGACACCCTTTCAGTCTGTCTACCTGCTCTTGCAACCCTCTTGGTGAGGCTGCAGTCAGAATGAGGTCGTCTGCGAATGCCAGATAGCTTATCCGCAGACCTTCGGCATTCTTGTAGCTGATATGCATGTTATGTCCTTCAAGAACCTCGTCCATGACTAGGTTGAACAGGATGGCAGACAAGGGGTCTCCCTGTCTGACCCCCTGTTTGCACAGGATCGGGCCACTCCTCTTTCCGCCGATCTTAATGAACGTTTCCAAGTTCCCATACGCGAACGCAACATATTCGATCAACGGGTCAGGCAGTCCATGGTTTCACATTGCTCTTATGATCGAGTCATGAGAGACCGAGTCAAAGGCTTTGCTGATATCAACAAAGACCATACAGAGCGGCTTCAACTTCCTCTTGCTGTCCCGTATCAGGGCATCAACCAAAAGATGTTGTCGCAGCATCCGTCAACAGACACGAAGACCTTCTGTCTCTGATTGATTGGAATACTCGATATGATCCTCTTTGATAGAATCTTGCGATAAATACGCACTAGCCTGCTGGCAATCGTGATTGGTCTGAAATCACCAGGCTTATCAGCTACCGTGTTTTTAGGGATAAGTATCGTCTAGGCTTTGTGGAGCCTCGTCGGTACATAACTCGTTATGAGCCAGATGTTTAGGAGAGCTATCAGCTCCTTCAGGTTAACATGTTTTACCGCAGCCAGAGTTAGACTTTCAGCCTTGTCAGGTCCGGCTGAATTATCGCTGGAGGTCTTGAGCGCTGTCTCAACCTCAGCTGATGCGATATAGGTAACAGTTTCCCAGGTTGGTACTATTTTCTTACACGGTCTCTTGTCATCACACGACTCACTTGTGAACACTTCCTCCCAGAACTTAGTCTGTACGTCCAGTGGGAGCCCTTTTGCCTGAGGTTGGCAGTTCTGGTCAAGCACGAGTTCGGCGCACCTCTTTCTGTTCTTTTTGTACGTATCCTGTACTCTTCGGTAGGCGTTGTGCCTAGCGACGCTTCTCGGGTTCAGCCGTCTCTGCTTGACACTGACTCGCCTGTCCCTCTTGTGACAATCGATCTTTCTTCCCCCTGCCCTCGCGGGTTGCGAGTTGGAGCCATCTTCTCCATTCTCCCGCATCCCTGGAGGATCTGCAAAGAGGGTTCCCATCCAGACGTCTATGTGGTGTTTAATTTGTTCCATAGAGTCCTCACTCGCCTTGAGGAGCTCCATAATGGAGAGTAGGTGTTAACTTGGGTCTTCGTCGAACGAGTCAACGAGCCTCGTGAGGTCCTCAATTATCAGCTGCCTCCAGGCTGCACGAGTTGGGGCAGCTGAAGTGTTTTCGTCGTTCTTCCGCCGGCTCTTCCGCTTCCGTCGCATGTCTTACCCCAGGCGAGGCGTCCACTGCGTGGTCGCCCGCCCGTCCTCCACATCCGGGCTTGGTTAGTTCCTGTACCAGCGTGCGCACGAGATCCTTATGCACACTTTTTCGGCGATGACACTTGATGGCTTCTTGGGTTCGCATAGGAAACAATTCGTACAGCAAGGACTTGAGTTTCCTTGGCTGTACTCCAGAAACGGTAAGCTCCGCTTCTATGTAGGCCAGTTGGTAGACCTCATCGTCTTCTCATCGTGGCTTCACTCTCATAGCCGGAATGTTCTTGGCATGGTAAGTCTCAGCATGGGCCTTTCTCATGTGTAGAGTTCGGCCAGCCTTATTGCGGCACACTTTTCCGCAGGTCTCGCAAACGATCGATTGACCAACACCTTCACCAGCTTCACCAGAATTGCTAGAAGCTGCAGAGACAGCCTCTTTTATAACGTTTTTGGTAGCCATTTTTATTTCACAATTCTTGAGTTCGCCTTACCGGTTTTGGAGCAGTCAGAGCAGTTTGTGTTCTGTGAGTTCGCTTTGTTGTGGGCACGGTGTGACCGTTCCACTCTTCCTGCTAATCACCACAAACAATCGGCTTCTGAAGCATAGCCCCCACCAACGACAAGGTAACCGGACAGACTTCCCAGCAAGCCTCTCGGAGAGGACGAGCTGGGCACAAAGAGTCGTAGTTACTCCCACCGTTTACCCGCGATTGTTTGAAGAATTATTAACCAAGATTTCCGGTACATTCCCAAGATCACCAAGGTTTCCTCGGACATCGTGGACTTTTTACCCAAATTCCACTGTGGCATTTAACCTTTTAAGGCCAGAGCTAGCCTTCTTTTGCAGAGTTTCCGGTTCCAGATTTCACACGCAGGTTTGCCTCTTTGCCCCAAGGGTCTGTGGTCACGAACGGCTCATGACCTGTTGAGCTTGACTCTAGCCCATGAGTGCGGGCCCGCGTTGATCATAACGTTGGTAGCTTTAGCAGCTTCTTGTTTTTTCTCTTGTGAAGTGTCGAAACATTGAGAAAGTGTATGTTAGCACTCGAACTACAAGGATCTTCAAGTTGTAGTCTTTGATTTCAAGCCTTCTTAGTAAGCGAGCATTTTTCGAATAGAGGGCTCCTCTGCAATTCAGTACCACCGCTCTGACTGACAGACAGTGCCCCGGCCACTTCGCCATTGCCCAATCACGGATATCTTCATTGTCGTAGTACGCAACCTTCGGTTCGTACGCGTTGGCCATGCCAAACACGTCTGAAGTGATGGTAACGTCTACAATGTGACATTCTGCTTCTTTCACAATAACCAGGTCCGGTTTCCTTGTGCTGTCTTGATTATAGGTTCAACCAGCACAGTGTACCCACTTCTCGAGCGATTTACTGATGAAATCTACGAGTGAGTCGTGTCTCGCTGTTCGTAATCTATGTGTTCTGACACAGCTTTGAGATATGTGTGACAGAGTGCTGACTGCATTGCTGCCAACTTCACATAGCGGAAGTTCTACACGTCTCTCTCTCGAAGATCTCTCAGCAGATGGAAGCAAGTTCCCACGTACCTGTACTGCATGTATAAAGTCACTTCCTGTTAACAATGTAGTCCCATCAGTTACCCGGTTATTCACCGAGGGCCAACTGTTGGAGTACTTTAGACCTTTACCGTCACATGTGCCATGCAACTGTACAGCTTGTTCCCTCAAGCATTCCTGAGTGCTCTCCTCAGTTCTTTCGTTATTCCTTTTGCCAATCGAGTTACTTTCAGGACATGTTTGGCTTATCCAGGTGTGCCTGCCACCCATCGGATTGCCTGATCGTTTGAGATCGCTAGCTTGGTTAAACGCTTCTTTTGGAGAACGGGCACCATTTTCCTAAAAGGAATAATTCCAAGACCTCTCTCTCTCTCTGTGAGGCATAAGAGAGGCATAACTATGACTCTAAGAGAGTCATAGTTAATCCCGCCGTTTACCCGCGCTTGTTTGAATCTCCACGTTGACATTCAGAGCACTGGGCAGAAATCACATTGCGTCAACACCGAGCAGCGGCCATCGCAATGCTCTGTTTTAATTAGACAGTCAGATTCCCCAGGTCCTTACCAGTTCTAAGTCGGCCGTTAGACGCCGGCCGAGGCGGGGTGGAGGGAGAGAAAAGGGGAAGGGTCCTATGGATATGGATGTAAAGTAGTTATGGAGAACTACAGCTGTGTGAAAAAGTCCTGCACGTTTATAGGATTTTGGGATTTTTGTTTTTTATGAATATCTGAATAACCATTAATAATTTAGGATATGCAAATCTCAATAGCCTATATTTCATCGGGTATTGATGTTTTTGGTAAAGAATTTGCTAATTGTTGTGTGATTGCCTTATGGATCCTCACAACAAAATTTTTGTGAGGAGCGTGAAACGTGCAGGACTTTTTCACACAGCTGTAGTTGGAACCTATCTTACCAGGATGACAATCCTAACTAGACTCTAGATCACGGGTGCACAACCTTTTAAGGATGAAGGCCACATTTTTCGGTTCCAAGACTCCGCGGTCCACATGCATTTTTTTATCACACAGAAGTGGTACGTTGACAGTAACCGTTAATAGCAATATTTAATATGGTTACGGATAAAATTTAATTCGACAGGACTAATGGAATTAATAGAATTTCTGATGAATACAATCAACCCAGTAGAAACAAATGAAATTGGAATGATTGGTAATTTAAATGTATAATTTCAGGTTAAGGTCTTGTTAATCAAAAAATATTATGACCATGTTCAATGATTAATTCATAACATTTTAAAAGTAAAGGTCGATCGCGTTTTTTAAAAATAGCCAATGGTGTTGTTAAGACTGAACATCTTTAACAATTTTATTCATATTTTGTGGCAGTTCACTTGTTGCAACTTTCAAAACCGAGCACTCAACCCGAACCTTAGAACATTCTTTTCAATTTCATTACAGAAAATGTTTCTTCACACAAGTAAGTGTTTCCAAATTGAGAAATTTGCAACCTAAATTCTTAGGTTTTACTAATCTCTTGGGGCAGAGACTTCTGTAAACTGTCAGTATCTCAGTATCCTTAAGAGCCGTTTTTAATTCGTCTGAACACTGGAGATCAAAGGCCTCAAGCAGAAACTGAGTACACATCACAAGAGAAATTGTGAGAAATCGGCTGTGAAATTAATTAAATTCATTCAGCAATAGATCACATATACCACAGTATTCAGAAAAGTCGCATCGATGCTAAATCCGAAAAGTTAATAAGCAGACCGGAAAACGGACAAGATTTCCAGATCGTACCTGCGATTGAAACAATAGTAATTTAAACTGAAAAGCTCGCCATTTTTGAAACATGTTGAAGATGAAGTGATTTTTTCCTTGAAGTCGTTGATTCATTGTATTCATGTGCACTATCATATCCGTGAGAAATGCAAGGTCAGTCAATAAATGCTTGCCATGAAACAAATGCGTTTTCATACCCTTACTGTTAAGAAATTCACGAAATTCTGCTATCAGTTCAACAAAGCATTCTAAAATTCGTCCTCTGCTTAACCATCTCACAGCTGTATAATATGGTATGTCATGGTAAGCTGCTTCAGTCTCTTCTATAAATAACTTGAATTGATGGCGTCTTAGACCCTTGGAACGAATGACTTATTCTGTAGTGCTAATATGAAAGCAAGAAAACCTTTGGGGCCACTTTAAAGCCTTCGGGGGCCACTTTTCATTGAAATCCTGGAAAAGTCCGCGGGCCACAAAAAATCGCCGGCGGGCCACTAGTGGCCCGCGGGCCACGGGTTGTGCACCCCTGCTCTAGATGTTTATAACTCAAAGGCCGCTAAACGATGGCAGAGTGGAAGCTAGAGTAAGGCGGGCGTCCCTGATGAGGCAGACGACTGGGGCAGAGGGGTTAGTGTGGGGAAAAGAGGGGAACTAACGCCTAGGAATAAAGGAAGCAAGTGGAAAATAACATATTTATTGTAAAACAGAGCATAGGCCACGAATGTGTGCCAACTAGTCTAAGTATGATGCGACAAAAGCTCTCATGGGTTATTACAGGGTAGGACGGGGTCTGCATAACGTGGGGGCAAGGCTGGAGGGATCTACAATGAGTATCATACCTTGGGAGGAACCCACACCATCTTCACTGGGGTCTTCCGTCGGGGCTCGGGGCGTCCGAGGCCTTTATCCAGGGTAAGGAATGGCTGTTACTGGAATGCCTCGGCGATCTTCGGTTACAAAGACAATCACGATTTCACACTTTAGACGTTCACCAGGATACAGATGGTTTCCTCGGACACTGCAGATAACCAAGATTCTGCATTTACTATGAATAAGCCAGAGCTGACCTAGGCAGACAGCTCCGCTGGTTCTGGTTATCCACCGCGGGTTGTCTTCTTTGCCACCAAGAGTCTGGAGCCTCGACTGACTAATAGTCCTGACTATGAGAAAGGGCCCGCGGTCTTCATATCGTCGGTCTACCTATCATGTTCTTCTCGTACAGATCCTGTACTCTTCGGTAGGCGTTCTGCCTAGCGACGCGTTTCGGGTTCAGCCGCGCCCGCGGTCCTCATGTAGTTAGTCAACCTCTCGTTGATTTCGAGTAATGGCGGAACGTCGAATGTGTGTACGTGAGCACTCGTACAGCCATCACTTGCATCAAATTGACTCATACCCAGATCCTTCAGTAGTCTTGGAGAGTGCCTGAACATTCCTCCTCACCATTTAAAAACTACCGCATTGGTCGATATCCTAAGCCCGGGCCACTGTTCGGCGGCTCAGCGAAGGTTCTCTTCCTCGCAGTAGTACGATACCTTTTGTTCGCACGCCCCAGTCATGCTAAATATATCGGCGGTGATTGTGACATCAATGATTCGGCACTCCGCTTCATTCGACACTTTCAGGTCTGGTTTTCAGTTTCCATTTCTAGTCTTGATGGTAGGTTTGGGTAGTACATTATAACCCTTGATGGTCAGCATTTTCCTGAGGTAGTCCACGATATAATCATGTCTCCCTGATCTCAATCTGTGTCCGCAGCTCTGTGAGATGTGCGCCAGGGTGCTGGCCGCATTGTGGCCAGCTTCACACATGGGAACTGCCTCTCTTCGTGCTCTAGCCGCCCTCTCGACCGTTGGTAACAGGTTACCTCGAACTTCCAAGGCTTGAATGTAATACCCACCTGTTAAGAGTGAGGTGCCATGGAAGGCCCAATTGTTGATGGACAGGCGGCTGTTGGCCTGCCAAAGTCCCTTCCCGTCACTGGTCTGATGCAGTAGCTAAGTCTGTTCCTTCATACATTTGCTGGTGTACTCAAACTCCTTCTGCTTACCCTGCGATAGCCTCTTTACCTTCTTCATGTGCAGTGCGTTACCCAGTGTCATAACCACCCACTTTATGGCCTTGTCACTCGAGTTTGAGAGTCACTCTAGTCATTGCTTCCACCACTCTGGAACCAAGGAACGTAGCGGTTGGATGCCAAGACCGTCCTCCCTAGCCGGAGCATGGAAGAAAGGCTTAAAACTTTCTTTTGGTAGCCTAAGTCACTCCCATATGGCTCTCCTTATGGTTTGGTCAAGGCTCTCTAGGATTTAGGCCATGACTCCACCAAGCACAAGCTGGTGAATCAACCTTGGTATTAGAAACACCCTAAGAAGAAACATGCGTTGTTGTGGCTTCAGTGGTGCTTGTGGTATCCGATCTATCCTGGTCCCCAGTGTCTACTTTACTTCCACTTTTGATCCCTTGACCCCGGTCTGCGGTTGAAGATACCGGCTTGTTGTTATGATATTCAGTGCCGTTACTGGTTTTCCATTGATGTTCAAGAATTCTCCAGGGTTTGCGATCCACTTCTTGCCCTTTACGTCGATCTCAATGAGCATTGTTGCACACTTGGTCTCATTTAGGTGCAATCCAGCCATTTCTAAACACCCATTTAGTCTGTCCACCTGTTCTTGCAGCCCTCTTGGTGAGGCCGCAGTGAGGATGACTACGAGCACAGGCCCGCGGTCTTCATATAGTCGGTGAATTTCTCGAATAGTGGCGGAACATCGAATGTGTGTACGTGAGCACGCGTACAGCTGTGACTCTCATATGAAATGGACTCACACCGAGATCTTCGAGTAGTCTTGCAGAGTGCCCATACATCGAACCGCGCCAGTTCAGTACCTCCGCGTTGGTAGAGATCTGACGTCCAGGCCAGTGGGTCGCGGTCCAGTGAAGGATCTCCTCCTCGCGATAGTAAGAGACTTTCTGTTGGTATGCACCATTCATGTTATAGATATCCGCGGTGATTGTAACATTGATAATACGGCACTCCGCTCCATTTGACACTACTAGATCCGGCTTCCGGTTACCCTTGCTAGTTTTGATGGTAGGTTCTACTAGCACTTCGTTACCTCTGTCTGCCAGCAGTTTACGGAGGTAGTCCACGACAGAGTCGTGTCTCCCTGATCATATCCTGTGAGTCCTGGTGCAGCTCTGTGAGATGTGCGCCAGGGTGCTGGCCGAGTTGCAGCCAGCCTCACATGTCGGAACCACCTCTCTACGTCCTCTAGTCGCCCTCTCGACTGTTGGTAAAAGGTTACCACGCACATGTACAGCTTGGATGTAATCTTCACCCGTTAGGAGTGAAGTTTCATCCAAGACCCAATCGTTAACCGACGGGCAGCTGTTCGCCTGCCAGAGTCCTTTCCTGTCAGGTCTGATGCAGTTTCTCAACCTGTTCTTTCATGCATTTACCGGTGTTATCAAACTCTTTCTGCTTTCCCTTCGATAGTCGCTTAACCTTCTTCACGTGCATCAAGTAACCCGGCGTCGTGACCACCCACCTTATGGCCTCGTCGCTCGAGTTCGAATGATTTCTCAAGCCGATGAATGAGGACTTGATGATCAACCGAATCAAATGCCGACGAGAGGTCAAGAAGGCATAGAAGTGCAAGCCTCTCGTTCGACACATCATCGACCAAGTCATTGAAAATCTTAAGGATGGCAGATTCGGTCGAGTGCCCTCGACGATACGCTGACTGGTCACGCGGCATGAGTCGATTGGCAGTGAGAAACCCTATGAGCTGCCTGTTAACAACCCTCTCCAGAAGCTTAGATAGAAACGCCAGATTGGAGACTGGTCTGTAACTCGCAGGCTCCGAAGGATGAAGACCCGGCCGTTTCAAATGTGGCCTAACAGTCGCATGTTTCCATGAAGACGGAAACTCAGACGTCTCCAAGGACGCGGATAATATCAAATAATAACTGATAAAAAATTTTGATGGCCCTTTTGGTTTTAAGAACTTTATTAAGTGTTTAAATAGTCGTTTTTGCTACTCGTCGTGCACTGACATGAGATATAATCTCATCAGCTCATAATGTATTTAATTTATCAAAATCATAGTTCAGTTGGCTTTGACACTGAAAACATATTTAACTAATTAGCAAACCATTTATAAGTACCGTATATATTCGTGATAAAGTCAAGAAATTTAAGGCCAATTCACAGGTTATATATCCTGACCTCGACTTATACTCGAGGCACTAACTGTTGGGTAAAGTTTCCATACATAGCATGTTGAAAATAATTAATTTAGCTAACTGCGTAATTATTTTCAACATACGCTACGGCATCTAAATAAAAGTTCACATCAGCGCTTTTAAGATTGGTAATTTATAGGCGCCACATAAATATTAATTAAATATTGGCGCTACATAAATATAAAAAATTCAAGATTACCGGTAATTAAGACTTTTATATTGTCAAGAATGAGCGAATAGCAGGTTTAAAATTTTCCTAATCGTCAGGAATCAATCTGGGAATGTGAAAATCATTCAGTTTCTCGATAGTTCAAAGCTAAAACGCAGTTTTTTCATCAAAACAATGGCGCCGCTGCCGCCACTTGCCCACTTCGCGTCCGCCATTGTTCCGACTCTCACTATCACCTCAAGAGGGTTCGCCGCGATGACGTCACTTCGACTTATTCTCGGGTCAATGACTTTAGACACCTTCAAATACCCAAAATCTAGGGGTCGACTTATGCTCGGATCGACTTTATCTCGAGTATATACGGTAGTTTTTCTGAAGAAAACTCAGAAATTTGACCAGAACGTGTTCCATTGTAGACTTGTCAAAATCGTAATGACGAGCACTGTTGTCACGTGCTTCAGGTGCAGGCTTAATAGTGAAAATGTGTTGAAATTACACCCAGCAAATATCATCATTTGTAGGCAAAGTGAATATGGTGACCGTTCGTTTTGTTGTAGTCTTCATGAATTTCACTTGTACTTTTTGCTCATCTGATCTATCGATGATTATACCCATGTACTACTTCTTGTCGGATACTGCTGTCACGTATTTGCCGGAGTAGTCTTGCTGTGCTATTTCGCCTGGTTGCTGAGTTGGTTGTGGCGTTTCAGTAACTTTAGCAATAGTTCCCAGTGAGTCGGACGATACTCGACGAACTTGCAGCATAGCGTTTGATACTGGCACAAAAGTATGAAGACCACGTGATCCTGGTATAGTTTTTGCTGTAGTGTACCGGTCTGCAGGTGAAAACTTGTTCATGTGTTTGTCTACATTTGTTGTGATCCAAATAAAATGGATGCCCTTGACATTCCTTCCTCCAAAGTCGAACAGGTCATGTGGTGTTAGAATCTGATCATTTATTGCTGCTTGGAGACTGGCTCTTGCTGATAGACGTTTTATGGTTCCACCAATGCCGTCACAGGGGCTCTTTCCGTGAGACGTGGCAAAAAATGCCATTCAGCTTCTAACCCAAAGTCGGTATTTTGATAAACCAATTTGACAAAGTTCTTGTAGTTCTTGTACTGGCCAGCACACCCATCAGAGAAATAGATGATTTTTTGAATGAATGGAAGTTCCATTTGCAGGTCTTCCTGAAAAGTTTTAGCATCATCCTCTGAGTCTATATTTCTGCATATCTTTGCCTCCTCGGCAAACTTTGAAATTTTGGATAGCAGTCCTTCATTGATATCATTTGTACATATTTGAAAGGGCAATTGCCCAAGCACTGAGCCGTGAGGATCTCCACTAATAACTCTTGCCTATTCCAAATGGTCAACCCTAATGACAACCTTCTGTCTTCTTCCCTTCAGCCAATTTTGAATCCATCTTAGAATATTCCCCTTATTCCACAGGACTTCAGTTTAGCAGCCAGCCTTATGTTGGGCACTTTATCAAAGGCTTTGGCAAAATCTAAATATATTATGTGTACTGCCTTCCCTCATCTAGCTTATCAAAAAGTCCAACAGGTTGGTCAAATGTTCCAAAATTCTCTCTCTCAGCATCTTTCCATAACTTTACAGATTACAGAAGTTAGGCTCACTGGTCTGCAATTGCTTGGTTCACTTCATTTCTCTTTTTGAATAGTGGGCTGACTCGTGCATTTCCAGGCTCAGTTTTTCAAATAGCTTATCTGATAGGATATTCATCTCTGTATCTTCACAAAGTGCTTCAGTAATGACTTCATCTTTGCAGGTGGTTTTTCCAACATCATAAATGGTCAAGTAACTGATAAGCAGCCCTGAGTTTGTAAATTATAGCGTGATAGTTATCCTTCACATTGGCGTAAGAGTTGTCTTTTTTATAATAATAATCTTTTTTTCATACTCAACATCAAGAACAAACAATTGAATTGGAATCAGTATAAACTACAACACACTTCAATATGCCTCAATTCCTTATTATTCTTCACAGTAATATGATACCTTTGAATGATATCATTCACTTTTGAAGCCAGAGCTGGCCTAGAAAGTCGGCTCAGTTGGTTCCGGTTATCCGCCGAGGGTTGGTCCTCTTTGCTCCCAATAGTCTGGGGCCTCGATTGACTCGTTGTCCTGACCACGAGCACAGGCCCGCGGTTTTCATATATTTATTCAACCTCTCGTCGATTTCGAGTAGTGGCGGAACATCGAATGGTTGTACGTGAGCATGCGTACAGCCATAACTCTCATATCAAATTGGCTCATACCAAGATCTTTGAGTAATCTTGCATGTGCCCAAACATTGCTCCTCTCCAATTCATGACTACCGCATTGGTCGATATCCGGCGCCCGCGCCATTGGATAGCGGCCCACCGAAGGATCTTGTCTTCACAGTAGTATGAGACCTTCTGTTGGTAAGGCCCTGTCATGTTGAAGATGTCTGCTGTAATGGTTACGTCAATGAGCCTGTAAATTCTGGTGCAGCTCTGTGAGATGTGCGCCAGGGTGCTGGCCGCATTGCAGCCAGCCTCACACGTTGGAACTTCTTCTCCCTCTCGACTGTTGGTAAAAGGTTACCACACACATGAACGGCCTGAATGTAGTCCCCACCCGTTAAGAGTGAGGTTCCATCATGGACCCAGTCATTTATTGACCGGCAGCTGTTGGCCTGCCAAAGTCCTTTCCATCACAGGTTTGATGCAGAAGTTCAGCCTGCTCTTTCATGCAATCACCGTTGTTGACAAATTCCTTCTGCTTAACCTGTGACATTCTCTTAGCTTTCTTCACGTGCATAGCGTAACCCGGCGTCATGACCACCCACCTTATGGCCTCGTCGCTCGAGTTCGAGAGAAATTTCCAGTCGTTGCTTTCGCCACACTGGTACTAAGGAACGCAGCGGTTGGATGCCAAGACCGCCCTCCCTTGCCGGAGCATGGAAGAACGGTTTGGGAGTGTCCTTGGGCAATCTCAACCACTCCCGTATGGCTTTCCTTATGGTTCGGTCTAGGCTCTCCAGCGTGGAGGCCGTGACTTCGCCAAGCACAAGCTGATGAATCAACCTCAGTATTAGAAACACCCGAAGAAGAAACATTCGCTGTTGAGGCTTCAAGGGCGCTTGTGTTAACCGCTGTATTCCAGTTCCCAGTGTTTCCTTGACTTCAACCTTGGATCCTGAGGCGCCGGTCCTCAGTCCAAGGTAACGGTAAGTTGTCACGATATTCAGTGCCGTAACTGGTTTTCCATTGATGTTCAAAAATTCCCCAGGATTTGCTATCCACTTCTTGCCTTTCCCGTCGATTTCGATGCGCATTGTTGCACACTTGGATTCGTTCAGGTGTAATCCATTCATTCCTAGACACCCTTTGAGTCTGTCCACCTGCTCTTGCAGCCCTCTTGGTGAGGCTGCAGTCAGGATGAGGTCGTCTGCAAATGCTAGATAGCTAATCCGCAGACCTTCGGCGTTCTTGTAGCCGATGTTTGTATCAAGTTTCTCAAGAACCTCATCCATGACCAGGTTGAACAGGATGGCAGACAAGGGGTCACCCTGCCTGACCCCCTGCTTGCACAGTATCGGGTCACTCCTCTTTCTACCGATCTTGATGCACGTTTCCAAGTGTTTATATGCAAACGCTACGTACTCAACCAACGGTTCGGGCAGTCCGTGGTTTCGCATTGCTCTTACAATCATATCATGAGATACAGAGTCGAAGGTTTTGCTGATATCCACGAAGACTATGCAGAGCGGCTTCAACCTCCTCTTGCTGTCTCGAATCAGAGCATCGAGCAAGAAAATGTTGCCGCTGCAGCCGTCTACGGGCACAAAGGCCTTCTGCCTCTGGTTGATAGGGACATTTGATACAATCCTCTGCGAGAGAATTTTATGGTAAACTCGCACCAGCCTGCTGGCTATAGTGATCGGTCTGTAATCACCAGGCTTATCAGCTACCGTGTTTTTTGGGATTAGTATCGTCTCGGCCTTGTGGAGCCTCGTCGGTTCGTAACCTGTGATGAGCCAGATGTTCAGGAGCGCGGTCAGCTCCTTGAGATTAACACGCTTCACTGCAGCCAGTGTTAGACCGTCTGGTCTAGCTGGGTTGTCACTGGAGGACTTAAGAGCTGCCTCCACTTCATATGGTGCAATGTACGTTACGGTATTCCAAATCGGTATTTTAGCGATTGTTGGTCTTTTGTCTTCCCACGACTCTTGTAAACACCTCCTCCCACGTCTAGAGGGAGCCCTTTTGCCTGGGGCTGGCAGTTCTGGTCAAGGACAAGCTCGGCACATCTCTTTCTGTTCTTGTAGAAGTCCTGCACACGTCGGTAGGTGTTCTGCCTAGCGACGCGTTTTGGGTTTAGCCGCCTCTGCTTGATTTTGACTGGCCTGTCCCTCTTATGGCAGTCGATCTTCCTTCCCCCTGTCCTCGCGGGTTGCGGGTTGGAGCCACCTTCCCCATTTTCCGCATCCCTGGGGGGGGGTTGGCAAAGAGGGTTCCCATCCAGTCGTCCATTCGCTGTTTAATTTCTTCCATGGATTCCTCACTCGCCTTGAGGAGCTCCAGAATGGAGAGGAGGTGCTCACTTGGGTCTTGGTCGATTGATTCCACAAGTCTCGCTAGGTCCTGTGATGCCAGCTGCCTCCAAGCTGCACGACTTGGGGCAGCCGGCAGCGGTTTGTCACTATCTTCTGGGCAGGAGCTTTCCTCACCCCGATCGTCTAGGTTCGCCGGCTCTTCTGCACCAGACTCTCGCTCCCGATGTGCTACGGGTGCGGCGCCCACTACTTGGTCACGCTCCCGTTCTTGGCTCTCACTTCCGGGTTTAGTCAGCTCCTGCACCAGTGTGCACACGAGATCCTTATGTGCACTTTTTCAGTGATGGCCTCTTGGGATCACATAGGAAACAACTCGTACAGCAAGGAGTTGAGCTTCCTTGGCTGTGCTCCAGAAACGGTCAGCTCCACTTCTATACGGGCAAGTTGGTAAGCCTTATCTTCCTCCTAGCAGGCTTTTACTCTCACTGCCGGGATGTTTTCGGCGTGATAGGTCTCGGCATGGGCCTTTCTCATGTGGAGAGTCCGGCCGGCCTTATTGCGGCACACTTTTCCGAGCGTTGGGAACCCCAGCGTCGGAAACCCCATTGACGTGGCGTTTAGTAGTGGTGATTAAGCTGTACGTTTAAGCGGGCCAAAGTTATTCTGTGACACAAGAAGCGAAGACGAGTCATAACTGTAACGTATTTATTGCGATTTAGGTAGACCAAATAGGAATATTTTGTAGCTGTGATTAGCGCTTAAATGAACTGCGTCTAAATCATCATAAGCAAGTTTGAATAAAATGTCGAAAAATTGTAACTTTCTAGTGGAAGTCTGCGTCGTCGTCGTCTGAGAAGAACAGCGTATGTGCTATCTCTTGCATAGCTAAGTAGTCCATGGTTTTATCGATGGCTCTGTCAATGGCTTGTTGTCGCTTGACAAACCAGGGAGTTGCTTGTTGCTTGGCTGTGTTGTATATGTTTCTTTTCGGTGCAGACGACGAACTGCTCGCTTTGGTCCCCGGTGCAGTAGCGACGACAGCATTAGTAGTTGACTGAACAGCAGCTGTTAGGGAAGCGGTAGCTCTGTATTTGGAACCTGCAATAGCTGAAGTGCATGTCGCCGGTTTCATGGCCGCATAGACAGTTTTGTTTGGACGAAGAGGCGGAGGAGGAGCTGTTGGTTTTCTGGCCGCATAGACTGTGCTGTTGTGAGGAGGAGGAGGAGCCGTCGGTTTCATGGCTGCATAGGCATTGCTGTTGTGAGGAGGAGTTAGAGGAGGAGGAGGACGGCGCAGCGAAAGCGAAAGACGTCCTCGCTGGCTCAGTGTTTCTAGATATAGAGAGAAAGACAATCGAGTAAATAGAGATTTATAAAACCTGTGAAACTGGGAGTTATTAAGTACATAAAACATCGTTTTTAAACCATAACCCTAACCATAGAGGGCAAAATAGGAGTTTTTATTAACCCATTAATGCCTACAGTCCTATATATAGGACATTTAATAAATTTCAATTTAAAGAAATATCGAAACTGCAAAAAATTGTTACTCACTTAACAATCATATCCACAGATGTAAGTTCTGTGATTATATATGCTTACTTTGATTAATTGCCGCTGACAACTGTGTGAAATAGGGTATTTTTTCAAAGTTGTTACAGAAAATTGTTTTACCATGTCAAAGGGATTCAGATAGGCTTCTTACTATTAATTTTTTAAAACAATACTTATCTTATATAGCAGTTTTATAGAGATACTATTCAATTAAAAACATAATCAAGTCCAAATGGTATTACCTAATTAATTATCGCTCACGAGTGTGTAAAAGTAGCGTCCTATATATAGGACTGTAGGCACAGCAGACCACAGGTTTTTCTGTATGTGGACTGTTTTTATCTGAAGCCAACTAAGGACTAAAAATTGATTCTGATCCAACTGAGCTTCATGTACAGCATTTCTGCCATCTATATCTTTTCTATTCTGAGATGTAATGCAATGTGACAATGATATAGCGCCTTTCATATTGCTATTATTAGCTACTGAGAGGTGCTGTATTCGCTGTGCCCATGCTTTGTTTGATATAATTTTCTGAAAATGGTCTGAAATTTGCTTCTAGAAAGAGATATTTAGTACATGATGTTCTGAAAATTTTGGAGAGCACTCCAAATATGTTCAATGTAAATGTTTGCATTACCTCCCACCTGAAGATGGGCTGGACAAAGAGGAAGACAGTGGAGCTGTGAGAGAAAGAACAATGAATAATCTAAGTAGCAGGGAGCTTGTCGCTGAATGCTCTGCGACATATTTTACATCAGACTGTGTGAAGGTATCACTGGACAAAGATGATTTAAATGTCTCAAATTATGTTGAAAACAACATTGTGACTGGTGATAATTAGCGAGTCTTCATTTCAGGCAGCATGCATGTCTGTGCAAAGCAATGTGTAGCTGGTCGCAGAAAACGGAAAACTTCTCTTCTTGATGTGACCGAGTTTCAAACTAAGAAACCTTGCCAGGAAGAGAATACAAAGATGACAAGATGAGACACAGACCGAATGGATCAGAATGTCTCTAAATGTAGAATTGGTATTAGATCAAAGAAGTGGTGGTGGCCATTGCTAGCATACATTGCAGATATTGCTGTTCAGAATGCATGGCTGTTCTACAGAATGTGTCCTTCATACAATAACAGACCACTGGCTCTCTTAGACTTTCGCAAGGAAATTGTCCAGATGTTCATGCATCGATTTGGATCCCACAAGGATTTTCAGACGATTTCGCGGTTCATTGTCCCCAAAAGACACCGCGTTCGCCTTGATCGTCGTGTGTCAGCACACATCCGCTATGATGGACTTGAACATTATCCGGCGACTCATAAGAGCCAACTACGATGTGCCCAGTGCTAAGGGAAACCCAAAGCCAAATGTGTAAAATGTAATGTTGGCCCATACATTGAATGCTTTGCTGGGTACTTTCCTGTTATCCGGACCCCAGTTCCCTGTTCGGTCGGGAACCTGACCCTAACCTAACTCTGACCCTAACCTAACCCTGACTCTAACCTAACGCTGACCCTAACCCAGTGTTAGAGTTGTGAAATTTGAGCTGGGGTTGAGGACTGAATTTCAATGAATGACAGAGACTGTATGTACCCGATATGCGATTTTTGTGAGGGTTGCAAAGTTAGCTCGGGGTTCAACCCCCCCCACGGCAACTCCAACACTGCCCTAACCTAACCATAACCCTAACCCTAACACCTCTCTAGCCAACTACACCATCCCTCTACTGGGGTCAGGATAACGGGAAAGAACCCTTTGCTGCATACCATAGCAAGATTAGAAATTCTATGGCGCTCGTTGCTTGGTCCTGTATATAAGACAAAGTAGAAATGACAGGCTAGTCGGTGACTAAAACACAGGTAGGCCCTATTGAGTGAGTCCAATTTAAAAATATGGTGCATTTATAATAAAACACACGTAATTTGATCAGTTTTTGTGCCGGATGTGAAATACAGAAATTTTGAGAAACATGTACCCTGTGATGCCTACAGTCCTATATATAGGACGCTAACTTAATACACAATATCTACAAAAATATCCTATATCTAAGGAAACCAAACCCATATATGTTCATCAGAGACCAATTTGGATAAATGATCAAAAAATAAAGTGAATATCTTGATGTGGGTTTTAATGGGTTAAGGAAGGAGTATGTTGTTTTGTGCAGTTGAAATCGACCGCAATGGCTGCGTAAGAGTTAAGGAAAGATTTCTTTATTAATTCCAATGAAATTAAGTCCCACACATCCTTCAGCCATGTGGCTACCAATTCTATATCTGGTTTCATCAGATTCCCGCCTTTCGTTAATTTCGTTAACAGTGGATGTGCTCTGGCCAAGTATTCCGCTCATGGTCTTTGAATGGTTTGTTTATGCAGACATCTAGTGGCTGAAGTATCGATGTTAAACTGCCCAAAAGTGACGGACATTTTCTTAATCCAGCTCCTGGTCTCCTAGCCCACACATCATACAGCCACAGTTTCGTTCCCTGCTCGTCCATCTGGAGAGTAATGCCTGGAGTAAGTTTAAAGTTTTTTGGCATTGTTTTCCTTTTGAAAATAAGAACGGGACTGAGTTTTGTGCCGTCAGCCAGGCAAGACAGCATAAGGGTGAAATGCGTCTTTTCGTGGCCAGTAGTCTTCACAAGTGCTGTCTTCTCACAGACGCCTGCAACAGTTCGATTGCTTGGCATATCAAATGTCACTGGTGTTTCATCCATATTGCCGATGTTGATCAGATCAAAGTTATTTCTCTGCCGTTGCTTAATTATGAATCTTTGAAATGATGTTATTTTTTCTTCCAGGTCTTTTGGCAGCTTCTGTACTATTTTCGTCCGCTGACAGCCCATATCGGTTCATGAACCGCGTACACCAACCAGCTGACGCTTTAAATTCAGCTATTCCATCAGCTAAATACTTCTCTTGCTGACTAATTTGCAGCGCGCATATCCTAATGCTTGAACGAGTTACAATATTTTCCATTTTGCCTGTATTCCATAACCCAGTCATTTAAATCCTTTTCCAATCCACTGAGAGACGAATTCCAAAACGTAATGCCCTTTTTCAACTTTGGCATTTCTTGCAGAGTAACCTTATATTTTCTCGTCTCTTACGAGTTTTTCACTAATGCAAAACTCTCTACCAGCTACTCAATTGTTTGTGTCGTCTGCACATTGAATTATGCTGAATACGAAACTCGTCTCTTCTTTTCATGACTGATTTTATGCGTATGGTGCACGTGTATTGTAAGAAACTACCGGTATAATGATTTGAATGGCATTTAATAATCGAATGAACGCTCGGTCTAAGTCTCTCCCGACTCTATCTGACTAGAAGGTCAGCTACTTCCCTTCACTATGCTGTTGGTGTATACACTAATTGCATTAACGGCAGTTGTTGCTGTCCAGGACAAGACTTGCCTAAATCGTATAAATTCGAAGAAATGTTTAAATGTGTTCTATGTGTTGAGTCATTTACAAATGACTTATAAACGCTGCTGAAGACCCTCTAATCCAGGTCAGATAAATCTCCACCATCCAGTTAGTGACCGCCAAAATTTCCGGTTCGCTCCCAAGACTTTCATGGTTTCATCGGACATCGTGGACCCAAAATTCCAAATTTACCACCGTGGCATTTCCTTTTTAGACAGAGCTAGCCTCTTTGTCGGCTCCTTCAGGTCAGGTGTCAGCTACGGGTTGACCTCGCTGCACCAAGAGTCTGGTGCTCCGTTGTCTCATGTTCGCCATGATCATGGGCCAGTAGTCCTCATTTAGTCGGTCTGCTCCTCACAGTGGACTTATAGTAATGCCGAAACATCGAATGCGTAAAGGTTAGTACCCGTATCGCCAAAATGATCGCTTCATGTCGGGTCACACCAAGCTCCTTCAATAGCCTCACGGAGTGACCAAACAGGGATCTCCGCCAATTGAGAACGATAGCATCAGTCGAAATTAAGTGCCCTGTCGTCAGCTCCATCCAAAACCTCGTCCATCACCAGGTTAAACAGGATGGCGGATAGTGGGTCTCCTTGCCTTACACCTAGAATTGATTCGCTTCTCCTGCCACCAACTCTAATGCAGGTAACCATGTGCTGATAAGCAAACTGAACGTATTCCACAAGTGGCTCCGGGATACCGTCACTCCTCATTGCTCTCAGGATCGTATCGTGGGAGACGGAGTCAAACGCCTTGCTTATATCAACGAGCACAGCACAGCGGTTTGAGCCTCCGTTTGCTATCCCGGATGATTGCATCCAAAAGGAAAACATTCTCACAACAACCGTCGACAGGAACAAACGCTTTCTGCCGCGGATTCAGAGAAACATTCGTTAGAATTCTCCTTGAGAGAATCTTGTGGTAAAGTCGTATCAAGCGGCTAACAACGGTGATTGGCCTGTAATCACCTGGACTCTTGGCATCTGTAGTTTTTGGTAACAGAATTGTTTGAGCTTCGTGAAGTTTAATTGGCTGAAAAGAGTGCTGTCAGTTCTTTAAGATTGACTCTCTTGACCTCGGCCAGGGTAAGACCATCAGGCCCAGCCGCGCTGTCCCAGTTATCATCGAGTACAAACTCAGCGCTTCCTGCTTCTGCGCTACAGTTCCTGCACTCTTCTGTATGCATTGCGCCTGGCAACACGTGTGGGATTCAACCGCCTCTGTTTGATGTTGATCCTCCTGTCTTTCACCCTGAAACGTTCGGTCTTCTGCCGACAGGGCTTCTCTCGATTCGAATCATTTTTGGTAACCAAGCCAGTTCTCCGACCGGTAAAGATCTCACGGATACAATGTTCTATAAGTTGACCAACTTCAGTAGTTGAGTTCTCTCTCACCTTCAGAAGTTCAACGATAGATTTCAGGTATCGACTCGGTTCGGAGTCAAAAGAGGCGACCAGCCTCACTATGTCCTCCACTAGGGTTTGCCTCCAAGCCTCACGTAGACCATCTGAAGTCGTTTCACCATCCCGGACTGGGATAGTTGAAGGCGTTTCGTCAGTGACTTCAGTGACTTCATTCACACACTCCTCCAGATCCTCAGTATTGTGTTGGACCTGAGTTCCAGTTCGCAGTGTGACCAGTTCATTCTCGGTACCGGGTGGTTCGCTCTGACTGATCTGTGCCAATCTACACACAAGATCCTTATGTTCGACTTTCCTCCTCTGTCCCTTTATGGCCTCTTGGGATCTATGTGGAAAGTATGCGTATAGCTCGGAATTGACCTTCCTCGCCAGTATTCCAGATACCACTAGCTCTGCCTCCTTCCTCGCTAGCTGGTAAACTTGATCTTCGCTCCACCTGTTCTTTACACGAGTTTCCGGAACGTTCATCTCATGGAACTTGACAGCATGCACCTTCCTCATATGAAGAGTCAGGCCAGCTTTACTCTTACAAACCCTCTCGCACTCACCACATTTGAAGAGCAGACCGACACCTTCGCTGAATTCACCAGAATTGCTGGACACCGCAGTGGCGGCGTCCTTTGTTTCATTGTTTACTTGAGCCATTTTGCAATCCTTGGTTTCGCCTCTTGGTTTTAGATCGTCAGTGCAGTCTGTTCCATCTTCGTGCGGTTAAGACGTGAGAACCCAGCCTAAGCTCGGTCACACTCTTCCTCCAACCAACAGACCTTCTTCAGCCCTGACGAGGCCCCCCCCACCACGTCGAGGTAACCAGGTAGACTTCCCTTCCCTTCCAAGAAGGTTAGCGCGTCGTTCCCTTGGCTGTGGTTTCGCTAGCTTTAATCCATTCATGCGCGTCTAATTAGATGACGAGGCATTTGGCTTTTTTTTTACCTCAGTACTTCCAACTGGAGTCATCATAGGTAGTTTGCTCTGTTAACGGAATGCCAGGTGCCTCGTCCATCTATGGTTACAATGGGATCTCATTGGCGCCTGCCTCTGTTTCCGCAGAAGCATTGGCCACCAAGATTTCACCCTTTATCGTTTACCAGGGTATTGATGGATTCCTCGGACACTGCAGATTGTTCGGACATCTGCATTTTAGTGAGGGTAAGCCAGACCTGAAACTTACCCACTTTGTTTTGGTTAACCAGGAATACGGCATTCACTTTTGAGGCCAGAGCTAGCCTAGAGAGTCGGCTCCGCTGGTTCTGGTTATCCGCCGCGGGTTGGTCCTCTTTGCTACCAAGAGTCTGAATGGACTCGTAGTCCTGACTACGAGCACGGGCCCGCGGTCTTCATGTAGTCGGTCAATCTCGTGGTCGATTTCGAGTAGTGGCGGAACATCGAATGTGTGTATGTGAGCACGCGTACAGCTAGGACTCTCAAATGATACGGGCTCACACCAAGATCTTGGAGTAGTCTTGCAGAGTGCACATACATCGATCCGCGCCAGTTCAGTACTACCGCGTTGGTGGAGATCCGACGTCCGGGCCATTGGGTCGCGGCCCATTGAAGGATATCCTCCTCACGGTAGTATGAAACTTTTTGCTGGTATGCTCCGTTCATATTATAGATGACCGCGGTGATGGTCACATCGATAATACGGCACTCCGCTCCGTTAGACACTACTAGATCCGGCTTTCGGTTACCTTTGCTAGTTTTGATGGTAGGTTCCACTAGCACTTCGTTGCCTCGGTCTGTCAGCAGTTTGCGGAGGTAGTCCACGACACAGTCGTGTCTCCCTGATCGTATCCTGTGAGTCCTTGTGCAGCACTGTGAGATATTTGCAAGGGTGCTGGCCGCGTTGCAGCCAGCCCCACAAGTCGGAACCACCTCTCTCTGTCCCCTAGTCGCCCTCTCGACTGTTGGTAAAAGGTTACCACGCACATGAATGGCTTGACCCAATCGTTAACCGACTGGCGGCTGTTCGCCTTCCAGAGTCCTTTCCCGTCGCAGGTCTGGTGCAGTTGCTCAGCCTGCTCCTTCATGCATTCCCCGGTGTTCTCCAGCTCTTTCTGCTTTCCCTTCGACAGTCGCTTAACTTTCTTCACGTGCATCGAATAACCTGGCGTCGTGACCACCCACCTTATGGCCTCGTTGCTCGAGTTTGAGAGTCGTTCTAGCCGTTGTCTTCTCCACACTGGTACTACGGAACGCAGCGGTTGGATGCCAGGACTGCCCTCCCTAGCCGGAGCATGGAAGAACGGTTTGGGAGTGTCCTTGGGTAACATCAGCCACCCCCGTATGGCTCCTTTAATGGTTCGGTCTAGGCTCTCCAGGATGGAGGCCGTGACTTCACCAAGCACAAGCTGATGAATCAACCTCGGTATAAGAAAGTAGAAACATCCGTTGTTGCGGTTTCAGAGGCGCTTGTGTTATCCGCTCCTATTCCGGTTCCCAGCGTTTCTTTGACTTCCACCTTGGATCCTGAGACGCCGGTCCTCAGTCCAAGGTATCAGTGCCTTGACGGAGTTTCCATTAATCGTTAAGAATTCCCCAGGATTCGCGATCCACTTCTTCCCCTTCCCATCGATCTCAATGCGCATTGTTGCACACTTGGATTCGTTTAGATGTAATCCAGTTATTTCTAGACACACTTCCAGTCTCTCAACCTGCTCTTGCAGCCCTCTTGGTGAGGCTGCAGTCAGAATGAGGTAATCTGCGAATGCCAGATAGCTTATCCGCAGACCTTCGGCATTCTTGTAGCCGATATGCGTGTTAAGTCCTTCAAGAACCTTATCCATGACTAGGTTGAACAGGATGGCAGACAAGGGGTCTCCCTGTCTGACCCCCTGTTTGCACAGGATCGGGTCACTCCTCTTTCCGCCGATCTTAATGCACGTTTCCAAGTTCTCGTACGCGAACGCAACATATTCGATCAACGGGTCAGGCAGTCCATGGTTTCGCATTGCTCTTATGATCGAGTCATGAAAGACCGAGTCAAAGGCTTTGCTGATGTCAACAAAGACCATACAGAGCGGCTTCAACCTCCTCTTGCTGTCCCGTATCAGGGCATCAAGCAGAAAGATGTTGTCGCAGCATCCGTCAACAGGCACGAAGGCCTTCTGTCTCGGATTGATGGCTATACTCGATACGATCCTTTTTGATAAGATCTTCCGTGTTTTTAGGGATAAGTATCGTCTCGGCTTTGTGGAGCCTCGTCGGTACATAACCCGTTATTAGCCAGATGTTCAGGAGCGCGGTCAGCTCCTTCAGGTTAACACGTTTCACCGCAGCCAGAGTTAGACCGTCAGGTCCGGCTGAATTATCGCTGGAGGTCTTGAGCGCTGTCTCGACCTCAGCTGATGCGATGTAGGTAGCAGTCTCCCAGTTTGGTACCACGTTCTTACATGGTCTCGTATCCTCGCACGATTCCCTTGTGAACACCTCCTCCCAGAACTTAGTCTGTATGTCCAGTGGGAGCCCTTTTGCCTGAGGTTGGCAGTTCTGGTCAAGCACGAGTTCGGCGCACCGCTTCCTGTTCTTTCGGTACATGTCCTGTACCCTTCGGTAGGCGTTCTGCCTAGCGACGCGTTTAGGGTTTAGCCGTTTCTGCCTGACACTCACTCGCCTGTCCCTCTTATGACAGTCGATCTTTCTTCCCCCTGCCCTCGCGGGTTGCGGGTTGGAGCCTCCTTCTCCATTCTCCCGCATCCCTGGGGGATCTGCAAAGAGGGTTCTCATCCAGACGTCCATATGGTGTTTGATCTGCTCCATGGGGCCCTCACTCGCCTTGAGGAGCTCCATGATAGAGCGTAGGTGTTCACTTGGGTCTTCGTCGAACGAGTCAACGAGCCTCGTTAGGTCTTCAATAATCAGCTGCCTCCAAGCTGCACGAGTTGGGGCAGCTGAAATGGTTTCTTCTTCCCTGGCCGGAGTAGAGCCTTCCTCACCCGGATTCTGCGGGCCGGGTGTTCCACCGGCTCTTCCGCATCCGTCGCATGTCGTTCCCCAGGCAAGGCGTCCACTTCGTGACCGCCCGCCCGTCCTTCACATCCGGGCTTGGTCAGCTCCTGTACCAGCGTACGCACGAGATCCTTATGCGCACTTTTTCGGCGATGACCCTTGATGGCTTCTTGGGTTCGCATAGGAAACAGCTCGTACAGCAAGGAGTTGAGTTTCCTTGGCTGTACTCCAGAAACGGTAAGCTCCGCTTCTATGTAGGCCAGTTGGTAGGCCTCATCGTCCTCCCATCGTGGTTTCAGTCTCGTAGCCGGAATGTTCGCGGCATGGTAGTTCTCGGCATGGGCCTTTCTCATGTGTAGAGAGCGACCAGCCTTATTGCGGCACACTTTTCCGCAGGTCTCACAAACGATCGATTGACCAACGCCTTCACCAGCTTCGCCAGAATTGTTAGAAGCTGCAGAGACAGCCTCTTTTATATCGTTTTGGGTAGCCATTTTTATAGTTATACAATTCTTGTTTTCGCCTTCCGGTTTTGGAGCAGTCAGAGCAGTTTGTGTCATGTGAGTTCGCTTTGCTATGGGCACGGTGCGACCGTTCCACTCTTCCTGCTAATCACCACAAACAATCGGCTTCTGAAGCATAGCCCCCACCAACGACAAGGTAACCGGACAGACTTCCCAGCAAGCCTCTCGGAGAGGACGAGCCGAGCACGGGGGAGATAGACAGCGCTTCTACCGCCGATCACCCGCTCTGCTCCAATGTATTTCGTTTTATAACTATAGCGGTTCTCGTGCCTCTTAGTATAAATAGTAATCTCAAAGCTGCTTATTTTTTTTTTATCTCAGTACTTCCGATTGGAGTCATCATTGATAGTTTGCTCTGTTAGCGGAATGCCATTTGCCTCGTCCATCTATAGTTACAATGGGATCTCGTTGGCGCCTACCTCTGTTTCCGCAAAGGCAATGGCAACCAAGATTTCACTCTTTATCGTTAACCAGGATACTGATGGACTCCTCGGACACTACAGATAATTCGGACATCTGCATTTTAGTTAGGGTAAGCCAGACCTGAAACTTACCCTGTGCGTTTTGGTTATCCAGGAATACGGCATTCACTTTTGAGGCCAGAGCTAGCCTAGAGAGTCGGCTCCGCTGGTTCTCGTTATCCGCCGCGGGTTGGTCCTCTTTGCCACCAAGAGTCTGGGGCCTCGAATGGACTCGTAGTCCTGACTACGAGCACGGGCCCGCGGTCTTCATATAGTTGGTCAATCTCTCGTGGTCGATTTCGAGTAGTGGCGGAACATCGAATGAGTGTATGTGAGCACGCGTACAGCTAGGACTCTCAAATGGTACTTGCTCACACCAAGATCTTGGAGTAGTCTTGCAGAGTGCCCGTATACCGAACCGCGCCAGTTCAATACTACCGCATTGGTGGAAATCCGACGTCCGGGCCATTGGGTCGCGGCCCATTGAAGGATCTCCTCCTCGCGGTAGTAAGAGACTTTTTGCTGGTAAGCTCCGTTCATGTTGTATACGTCCGCGGTGATGGTAACATCGATTATACGGCACTCCGCTCCATTAGACACTACCAGATCCGGCTTCCGGTTACCCTTGCTAGTTTTGATGGTAGGTTCAACTAGCACTTCGTTGCCACGGTCTGTCAGCAGTTTCCGGAGATAGTCCACGACAGAGTCGTGTCTCCCTGATCGTAACCTGTGAGTTCTTGTGCAGCTCTGAGAGATGTGCGCAAGAGTGCTGGCTGAGTTGCAGCCAGCCTCACATGTAGGAACTACCTCTCTGCGTCCTCTTGTCGCCCTCTCGACTGTTGGTAGGAGGTTACCACGCACATGAATGGCTTGAATGTAGTCTCCACCCGTTAGGAGTGAAGTTCCATCCAAGACCAATCGTTAACCGACGGGCAGCTGTTCGCCTGCCAGAGTCCTTTCCCGTCACAGGTCTGATGCAGTTGATCAGCCTGGTCCTTCATACATTCTCCGGTGTTATCAAGCTCCTTCTGCTTTCCCTTCGCTAGTCGTTTAACTTTTCTCACGTGCATCGAGTAACCCGGCGTCGTGACCACCCACCTTATGGCCTCGTCGCTCGAGTTCGAGAGTCGCTCTAGTCGGTTCTTCCTCCACACTGGTACTACGGAACGTAGCGGTAGGATGCCAAGACCGCCCTCCTTTGCCGGAGCATGGAAGAACGGTTTGGGAGTGTCCTTGGGTAGCCTCAGCCACCCCCGTATGGCACCCCTAATGGTTCGGTCTAGGCTCTCCAGGGTGGAGGCCGTGACTTCACCAAGCACAAGCTGATGAATCAACCTCGGTATAAGAAACACCCGAAGTAGAAACATCCGTTGCTGTGGTTTCAGAGGAGCTTGTGTTAACCGCTGTATTCCGGTTCCCAGTGTTTCTCTGACTTCCACCTTGGATCCTGAGACGCCGGTCCCCAGTCCAAGGTATCGGTATGTCGTGGCGATGTTCAGTGCCTTGACAGTGTTTCCATTTATCGTTAGAAATTCCCCAGGATTCGCGATCCACTTCTTGCCCTTCCCATCGATCTCAATACGCATTGTTGCACACTTGGATTCGTTTAGGTGTAATCCAGTCATTTCTAGACACCCTTTCAGTCTGTCAACCTGCTCTTGCAACCCTCTTGGTGAGGCTGCAGTCAGAATGAGGTCGTCTGCGAATGCCATATAGCTAATCCGCAGACCTTCGGCATTCTTGTAGCCGATATGTGTGTTAAGTCCTTCAAGAACCTCATCCATGACTAGGTTGAACAGGATGGCAGACAAGGGGTCCCCCTGTCTGACCCCCTGTTTGCACAGGATCGGGCCACTCCTCTTTCCACCGATCTTAATGCACGTTTCCAAGTTCTCGTACGCGAACGCGACATATTCAATCAACGGGTCGGGCAGTCCATCGTTTCGCATTGCTCTTATGATCGAGTCATGAGAGACCGAGTCAAAGGCTTTGCTGATATCAACAAAGACCATACAGAGCGGCTTCAACCTCCTCTTGCTGTCCCGTATCAGGGCATCGAACAAGAAAATATTGTCGCAGCATCCGTCAACAGGCACGAATGCCTTCTGTCTCGGGTTGATGGGAATACTCGATACGATCCTCTTTGATAAGATCTTGTGATAAATTCGCACCAGCCTGCTGGCAATCGTGATTGGTCTGTAATCACCAGGCTTATCGGCTTCCGTGTTTTTAGGGATAAGTATCGTCTCGGCTTTGTGGAGCCTCGTCGGTACATAACCCGTTACCAGCCAGATGTTCAGGAGCGCGGTCAGCTCCTTCAGGTTGACACGTTTCACTGCAGCCAGAGTTAGACCGTCAGGTCCGGCTGAATTATCGCTGGAGGTCTTGAGCGCTGTCTCAACCTCAGCTGATGCGATGTAGGTAGCGGTTGCCCAGTTTGGCACTACGTTCTTACACGGTCTCGTATCCTCGCACGACTCCCTTGTGAACACCTCCTCCCAGAACTTAGTCTGTACGTCCAGTGGGAGCCCCTTTGCCTGAGGTTGGCAGTTCTGGTCAAGCACGAGTTCGGCGCACCGCTTCCTGTTCTTTCGGTACATGTCCTGTACTCTTCGGTAGGCGTTCTGCCTAGCGACGCGTTTCGGGTTCAGCCGTCTCTGCCTGACACTCACTCGCCTGTCCCTCTTATGACAGTCGATCTTTCTTCCCCCTGCCCTCGCGGGTTGCGGGTTGGAGCCACCTTCTCCATTCTCCCGCATCCCTGGGGGATCAGCGAAGAGGGTTCCCATCCAGACGTCCAAATGATGTTTAATCTGCTCCATGGAGTCCTCACTCGCCTTGAGGAGCTCCATTATAGAGAGTAGGTGCTCACTTGGGTCTTCGTCGAACGAGTCAACGAGCCTCGTGAGGTCCTCGATTATCAGCTGCCGCCAAGCTGCACGAGATGGGGCAGCTGAAGCGGTTACGTTATCCCTTGCTGGACTAGAACTTTCCTCACCCGGATCCATTCCGCGGGCCGGGTGTTCCACCGGCTCCGCTTCCGTCACAAGTCGTTCCCTAGGCGAGGCGTCCACTGTGTGGTCGCCCGCCCGTCCTTCACATCCGGGCTTGGTCTGCTCCTGTACCAGCGTACGCACGAGATCCTTATGCGCACTTTTTCGGCGATGACCCTTGATGGCTTCCTGGGTTCGCATAGGAAACAGTTCGTACAGCAAGGAGTTGAGTTTCCTTGGCTGTACTCCAGAAACGGTAAGCTCCGCTTCTATGTAGGCCAGTTGGTAGGCCTCATCGTCTTCCCATCGTGGTTTCTGTCTCGTAGCCGGAATGTTCGCGGCATGGTAGTTCTCGGCATGGGCCTTTCTCATGTGTAGAGAGCGACCAGCCTTATTGCGGCACACTTTTCCGCAGGTCTCACAAACGATCGATTGACCAACGCCTTCACCAGCTTCGCCAGAATTGCTAGAAGCTGCAGAGACAGCCTCTTTTATTACGTTTAGGGTAGCCATTTCTGTTTTACAATTCTTGTTTCGCCTCCCGGTTTTGGAGCAATCAGTGCAGCCTGTATAGCTTGATTTTGCGGTGGTGTGAGCACGGCTCCTCACTCATCCTGCTAATCCACAGACTCTCGGCCATCTGATGCCAGCTCCCCCACCAACGACAAGGTAACCGGGTAGACTTCCCCTCGCTTCTTGGACAATGAGCTCAGGGCGTCGGGGGGGTAGATAGACAGCGCTTCTACCGCCGATCACCCGATAGAATAATTAGACGGTCGTACAGTAGTTACCGTTTACCCGGGTTAGGGTTAGAGTCGGGTTAGCTAGAGTTAGCTAGTTAGGGTTAGGGCTAACTATAATACACAACGCCGTATATAGATTGTTTGCCAAGGTTCCTAACCATAACCATAACCCTAGCCCTTTGTAAACATAGAGCCATTGCCTACATGGATATAGCCCTCACATAAGGTTCGTGTTTCGTTTATAACTATAGCGGTTACCATGACACTTAATCTCTTCTAGCATTCACTCTACGTCACCATATGTTTGACAGTACTTAGAATAAATTTCGGCGAGGGCTGCAGAGATGAAATATATATATATATATGTATATATATGTATATATATACATATATATAGCTTCATGTATATATATGTGTATATATATATGTATATATAAAGCTTTATACATGTATAGGCTTTATATAGATATATAAAGCTGCTATATATATATATATATATATATATATATATAGCTTCATATATATATATATTTATATATGTGTGTGTAAAAATATTTATATGTATATATATATACAAATATAGGCTTTATACCTATAGATAAAGCGTATATATGTATATATAAAGCTGTATATATGCATATATATATAGTTTCCTATATATATATATATATATATATATGTATGTTTGCATGTATATATATATATATGCATACAGAGGTTGTAATTGCCCTTATATATACATTTATATATATGTACGTAAGTACGTGTATGTATAAATGCATCCATACTATGTGCATTTATATAATCTGCCGTATATATATTTATATTTATATATGTTATTAAATGGGTTGTAAATATGTACGGCCGTATATATGATGTATATATATACATACATACGTATATACATATATACACACATGCATATATGTATGTATGTATGTATGTATGTCTATGTTCATATGTTTTTATTTATACAGGTCTCGCAAACGATCGATTGACCAACGCCTTCACCAGCTTCGCCAGAATTGCTAGAAGCTGCAGAGACAGCCTCTTTTATTACGTTTAGGGTAGCCATTTCTGTTTTACAATTCTTGTTTCGCCTCCCGGTTTTGGAGCAATCAGTGCAGCCTGTATAGCTTGATTTTGCGGTGGTGTGAGCACGGCTCCTCACTCATCCTGCTAATCCACAGACTCTCGGCCATCTGATGCCAGCTCCCCCACCAACGACAAGGTAACCGGGTAGACTTCCCCTCGCTTCTTGGACAATGAGCTCAGGGCGTCGGGAGAGTCATTTGGCTACGGTAGTTAGATCTCAGACCTTTCTGCCTAAAGACAGAGGTGAGGCATCATTGATCGTTCGCTCTTTTTAAATACGGAATGCCATCTGCCTCGACCACCTAACTGGACGCTGGATCAACGAGTTCCCGTGCCACTCTCGCCTGAAGGAGATGGCCTGGATAGAGTTATCAACGTTCAGTCATAACCAAGATTCAGGTGGTTTCCTCGGTCAGCGTGAACTTCCAGTTGAGTTCACTTGACATTTTACCTTTTTTAGGCCAGAGCTAGCCTAGGTTTTGCGGAGAAGCCAGTTCAGGTCATCCGCCGCGGGGTTACCTCTCTGCCTCCAAGTGTCTGGGGCCTCGAATGGTTCACGTTCCTGCTTCGTGAGTGTGGGCCCGCAGTCTTCAAGTCGTCGGTCTGGTTGTTGACTTATAGTAGTGACGGTACATGGAGTAGGTGTACGTCAGAACACGGGCAGCCATGATTTTCAGTTCGAACTCTTTGACACCGAGCTGCTTCAAGAATCCAGCAGATCGTCGGAAGATGGCACCTCGCCAGTTGTAGACAACGGCATTCGTAGAAAGCAGGCGACCTGGCCATTTCTCAGCGGCCCATCTAAAGACATCCTCGTCACAATAGTACGCTACTTTTTGATCATAGGCATTCCCCATATCAAAGAGATCTGATGTGATGGTCACATCTACTATTCGACATTCCGATTCATCCGCTACGAATAGATCAGGTTTCCGTATACCGTTTCTCGTCACGATGTTCGGTTCCACGACGACAGCAAAACCCTTCTTCTCGAGAGAGTTCTTGATGAAGTCGACAATCGAGTTGTGCCGGTCAGATCTTAGCCTGTGGGTTCTCGTACAGCTTTGAGAGATGTGAGCGAGACTGCTGACTGCGTTGCAGCCAGCCTCACACATAGGTAGCTCATTTCGTCGACCTCGTATACTTCTCTCCACCGTGGGCAACAGGTTTCCTCGTACCTGGACAGCTTGTATGAAATCACCGCCTGTCAAAAGCGACGTACCATCCGTAACCCAGCTATTTATAGGGGGCCAGCTACTGGACTGGCAAAGTCCCTTGCCATCGCACGTCTTGTGCAGCATTGATGCTTGCTCCTTGGCGCATTCAAAGGTGTTACTCAATTCCTTCTCACTCCCCTGGGTTAACCGCGAGACTTTCTTCAGGTGCATGACAAATCCAGGTGTGCTCGCCACCCACCGTATCGCTTCATCGTTCGCATTCGTGAGTCTAACGAGCCGTTGCTTTCGGAGAACGGGTATTGTCTGCCTTAGCGAGTGGATGCCCAGTCCACCTTCCTTCTGAGACGAGTGGAAAAAGGGTTTCGGCGTATCCTTCGGTAGCCTTAGCCAGTCTCTTATAGCTTTTCTGATTTTCCGATCCAGTTTCTCAAGAGTAGACGCCGTTATTTCGCCCAATACGAGTCTCGAGGCTTAGTCTCGGAATAAGGAAAACTCTGAGGATGGCCATCCTCTGCTGGGGTTTCAACGGCGCTTTCGTTAATCGATCAATTCCGGTCTGGAGGACTTCCTTCACTTCGGAGTGAGAACCTCCAATACCTGTCCTGAGACCGAGGTACTTGTATACAGTCACGACATTCAGAGCGGTAACCGGTCTCCCGTTTATTCGTAAAAATTCCTCTGGGTTTGCGATCCACTTTTTCGCTTTTCCGTCAATTTCCACACGCATTGTAGCGCATTTGGCTTCATTGAGGTGAAGTCCAGTTAACTCCAGACCTGTTTTCAGGTTGTTGACTTGCTCCTGCAGTCCTCTCGAAGAGGCTGCAGTGAGAATCAGATCATCTGCAAATGCTAAGTAGCCTATTCGCAGACCCTCTGAATTACGGTAACCAATGTTCTTGTCGAGTTGGTTCAGAACCCCATCCATAACTAGGTTAAACAGGATGGCCGATAACGGATCACCCTGTCTAACTCCCTGTAGGCACCGAATGGGTCCGCTCTTGTCTTTTCCAACTCGAATGCATGTGACGAGGTTCCGATACGTCAGCGCTACGTATTCTATTAACGGCTCTGGTATACCGTGGTCTTTCATCGCTCTGATAACTGATTCACGCGAAACCGAGTCGAAAGCCTTGCTTATGTCCACGAAGACAAGGCAGCAAGGCCTCAATCGTCTCTTACAGTCCCTTATAAGGGCATCCAGTAAAAGAACATTTTCGCAGCACCCGTCTGTAAGCACAAAGGCCTTCTGTCTCGGGTTAATATTGATATTAGACACAATTCTTTTCGAGAGGATTTTATTAAATACTCGGACCAGTCTACTCGCAATGGTTATCGGTCGGTAGTCACCCGGTTCCTTGGCTTCGCGGGTTTTTGGAATAAGTATCGTTTCGGCTTCAAACAGTTCTTCAGGGACGTGACACGTGAGCATCCAGATGTTGAGGAGTATCGTGAACTCCTTTAGATTCGCCCTCTTTACCTCTGCAAGACTTAGGCCATCAGGACCGGCCGCGCTATCGCTGGAGGACTTCAATGCCGCCTCCACTTCGGCTGGTTTTATAGACGTTACTATGCTCCAGTTAATGCTCACAGGCTTACACGGTCGATCGTCCTTCACTGACTCTTTCGTGAAGATTTTCTCCCAGAAGAGAGTCTGTTCCAAGATCGGGAGCTCTTTGGCCTTCGGCAAACAGTTGTCGTCGAGGACGTGTTCTGCACAACGCTTTCGGTTTCTTCGATAGAATTCTTGCACCCGAGCATAGGCGTTCTGCCTAGCTAGTCGCTTAGGATTCAGTCGCCTCTGCTTGATTGTTGCCACTCTGCTCTTCCTTTTGTGACAGTCAATTTTTGCACTCATGTATCTCCGGGATTGCAGGACAGAATCGCCTGCTGCCGTATCGCCTCCTCTCTTGGAGGGATGTGGGAAGAGATCACTCAATCACAGCTTCATCCGCTGGCTGATCTCACCCATGGAGCACTCGCCATTCTCTTGAAGGAGTTGCATGATACGTAATAGGTGCGAGGAAGGACCGTCATCCATGGCTTCCACCAGACGGGTTATGTCCTGCAGCATGAGCTCGCGCCACGTTTCCTTCAATTCAGATGAACCAGGTGGTTCATAGATTACAGATTGCTCTGCTATCACTTCGCCCTGTTCATGTTGTTCAGCGGCAGTGAAGACCGGACTGCGAGACACGAAGGTTACCATAGTCTCACCTCTTCCTCCACCCTGTTCACCGATGTTATCCGGGATAGTGCGGGACTCCGAGGTTACTTGAGAGCTTACCTCTCTGATTGTAGGGTTTTCCAGTCTCAGTTGCTCATTGTCCGATCTCGAATGTTTGTGTACCGCTCTCAGTTGTTCGTTGCACTCGCTCAATTGCTCTTTGATTTCCTGTACCAGGTTGCGCACTAGTTCCTTGTGACTTTCCTTTCTTCGCTGTCCCTTGATCGCTTCCTGCGATCTAGTTGGGAATTTTCCGTATACCAAAGAGTTGATCTTCTTTGGTTGTGCGCCGGAAACGAGCAGCTCGGCTTCCGCTTTCGCCAGTTGGTAGCACTCGTCCTCACCCCAACGAGTCTTTAACCTCTCAGCTGGAATATTCGCAGCGTGATACTGCTCGGGATGCGCCTTTCTGATGTGTAATGATAAGCCTCCCTTGCTCCGACACACCTTTCCACATATTTCACATTCATTAGCACCGACACCCTCACTGGCTTCTCCAGAATTGCAGGGAGCTGCAGCGACAGCCCCCTTTGTTTCATGTGTAGTCGTAGCCATTTTTGCAATTCTTGTGTTCGCCTCCTGGTTTTAGACCGTCAGGGTCAGTCAGTTCTGTCTGCTCTCGGTAATGACGTGAGGACCTCGCCGAGGTTCGGTCTCACTATTCCTCCCACCAACTGACCTTTCTTGAGCCCTGACGGAGCCCCCCCACAAGCGTCAACGTAACCAGGTAGACTTCCTCAACCCTCCCTCCTGAGGATCGAGGCATCGATAAGAGAGTCATAGTTACTCCCGCCGTTTACCCGAGCTTGTTTGAATCTCTTCACGTTGACATTCAGAGCACTTGTCCCTCATACTATATGACAGCTGTTGGAATCATTTGGATTTTCTCTCGTTTAGCGCCTCCTGCTTCGCCACCTAAGTTGACTCCAGGGTATCCTCCACTAGCCTCTCTCCTCGGGCAGAGGTGGCCTGGGCCTAAAGACCCGTCAAATTCTCGATGTTCCAGGTGGTTAACTCGGTCAAGCAAATAACTGAATCTGTTATTCGCGATTGAGCAAGTTGCTCCAATTCATTCGGCGCTTTTCTAGGCCAGAGCGCTAGTCTCCACTCTCGGCGTCTCCGGTTCGGGTGTCTGCTGTAAGTTGAACTCTCTGATCCCAAGGGTCTGGGGCCTCGATAGACTCGTGTTCGGTACTCCACGAGCGTGGGCCTGCAGTCGTCATTTCGCCAATCTGTTTCTCGTGGTGGATTTCGAATGCTTTCGGAACATAGAGTGCGTGAAGGTTAACACGCGTACGGCCATGATCTTCGTTTCACTAGGATTCATTCCGAGCTTGTTTACTAACCTTCCGGAATGTCCGTACGTTGAACCTCGCCAGTTCAAAACAACTGCATTCATTGATATAAGGTGCCCAGCCACTTGGTTCTTGCCCATTGAAGAATCTCTTCCTCGGAATAATAGATCTTCTGTTGGTATGTCACCGACATTATGAAGACATCTGCAGTAATAGTTACGCCAATAATCCGACAATCGATTTTCTCTTTCCTTTCCTGGTATAGATAATCGGTTCTCTAAACAGAGTAGGACTAGTCTTTGCAATCCAGGGTGGAGGCCGTCGCTTCGCCCAGGACTACCTGGTGCAGTTCCGCAGAGGTAATGACAACCATGTCGTGACCACCCACCTTATGGCCTCGTCACTCGAGTTCGAGAGTCTCTCTAACCGTTGTTTCCTCCACACTGGAACTAAGAAACGAAGCGGTTGGATGCTAAGACCGCCCTCCCTTCCCGGAGCATGGAAGAACGGTTTGGGAGTGTCCTTGGCCAATCTCAGCCACTCCCATATGGCTTTCCTTATGGTTCGGTCTAAGCTCTCCAGAGTGGAGGCCGTGACTTCACCAAGCACAAGCTGATGAATCAACCTCGGTATTAGAAACACCCGAAGAAGAAACATGCGTTGTTGAGGTTTCATGGGCGCTCCTATTCCGGTTCCCAGCGTTACCTTGACTTCCACCTTGGATCCTGAGACGCCGGTCCTCAGTCCAAGGTAACGGTATGTTGTGGCGATGTTCAATGCCTTAACAGAGTTTCCGTTTATGGTTAAGAATTCTCCAGGATTCGCGATCCACTTCTTGCCCTTCCCATCGATCTCAATGCGCATTGTTGCACACTTGGATTCGTTTAGATGTAATCCAGTTATTTCTAGACACACTTCCAGTCTCTCTACCTGCTCTTGCAACCCTCTTGGTGAGGCTGCGGTCAGAATGAGGTCGTCTGCGAATGCCAGATAGCTTATCCGCAGACCTTGGGGATTTTTGTAGCCGATGTGTGTATCAAGTTTCTCAAGTACTTCATCCATGACCAGGTTGAATAGGATGGCAGACAAGGGGTCACCCTGCCTGACCCCCTTTTTGCACAGGATCGGGTCACTCCTCTTTCTACCGATCTTGATGCATGTTTCCAAGTTCTTGTACGCAAATGCTCAGGGTGGATTTGATTTAAATCAAATGATTAAAATCAACGATTTAAATCAATTTAAATCGTGATTTAAATCGACAATAAAAATCATGATTTAAATCATGGTTTAAGTAAAAAAGTATTAAAATAACAAAATTTAATTGTACATAAATTTATTGTGCTAGATATTTTCCTCCTGTGACGTCCTGTCATTTTCATAACTCATTATTCTTTCACTAGGTGGCAGGCCTGCAGTAGAACTGATTTTTTAAATTTGGACTTGTTTCAAGGAATTACCTGCTGGTGGGAAAAAGGGTGTAGGATGTAGAGCAAAGTGCAAAGACTGTGGCTTAGAAATGCAAGGTCTTGTAGTCCGTATGAAGGCTCACAGGCTTCAACACATCATGACATGATTGTTCCAAGTTTGATAAACTTGAAGGCACAGGCATCACCCTTTCTTACATACATGTTTGCAGACAAAGTTATTCAATCGGTTCAGCCCGTTGATTGGTGGGTGTCTCATGGTAATCGATTAGATCCAGACACAATTTCTGTTGCAAAACAGTTACTGACAGCCACAGGTTCATCCGCTGGTGTGGAGAGAGTGTTTTCATGTTTTGGGTTGGTTCATTCTAAACTTCGTAATCGTCTTGGAATTGAAAAAGCCGCAAAACTGGTGTTTCTCTTCAAGCTGCTGAACAGAAAGCCACTGGATATTGATGAACATGATGATGGCTATGATGACAATAACTGATTGTCGAATGATTCCCATGCTGACATCATAAACAGTTGACTGACATCTTTTAATTTTTTTACAGTATTATACGAAAAGTCGAAAACAGTATAAGGGTTAGATGTCTGTCAGCAACTTTGGTGTCAGATTGTTGACTTACAGCCGTAATAGCATGTAGTATTAATGTAGTAGTAGTGATGTAACGATATGCTTTAACGCGTGAATGAACACAGTAATTTGAATGATTCGGATTAATTCCTATGATGACATCATACACATTCTATTTTTATTTTTTAACAGTATTATATAGTATTAGTATTAATTGTCTGCATTCTGCAACCAACTTTGTTGTCAAATTGATGACTTATAATGTGCAGTACAGTGGCAGTAGTGAATCTAGTGATGTAGTACTTTTATGTTTCATGTGATTCTATTGTCGTTTTGTTTTATGGTGCAATAATTACTATTGAACATCTAAGCCTTGTTAGATGGCAGGCCTGCTAGATTGTTTACACAATTACAGTTGTAGTACTAATATAATACATTGAAATTTTGACCAACACAAAAAGAATTTAAGTCAAATTTAATATTAATCATGATGTCCGATTTAAATCAAAAACATCAGATTTTAATCAAAAAAATCGGATTTTTTGATTTTTATTAAAAAAATCGCGATTTATATCCACCCTGCAAATGCTACATTTTCAACCAACGGTTCGGGCAGTCTATGGTTTCGGATTGCTCTTATGATCGTATCATGAGAGACAGAGTCGAAGGCTTTGCTAATATCCACAAAGACCACGCAAAGCGGCTTTAACCTCCTCTTCCTGTCTCGAATCCGAGCATCGAGCAAGAAGATGTTGTCGCTGCAACCGTCTACGGACACGAAGGCCTTCTGTCTCGGGTTGATAGGGACACTCGATACCATCCTCTGTGAGAGTTTTATGGTAAACTCGCACCAGCCTGCTGGCAATAGTGATTGGTTTGTAATCACCAGGCTTATCAGCTACCGTGTTCTCTGGGATTAGTATCGTCTCAGCGTTGTGGAGCCTCGTCGGTACGTAACCAGTAATGAGCCAGATGTTCAGGAGCGCGGTCAGCTCCTTGAGGTTAACACGTTTCACTGCAGCCAGTGTAAGACCGTATGGTCCAGCTGCGTCTCACTGGAGGACTTAAGAGCTGCCTCCTCTTCAGCCGGTGCGATGTACGTTACGGTATTCCAAATCGGTACTTTAGCGATTGTTGGTCTTTTGTCCTCACACGACTCCCTTCTAAACACCTCCTCCCAGAACTTAGTTTGCACGTCCAGTGGGAGCCGTTATGAGCCAGATGTTCAGGAGCGCGGTCAGCTCCTTCAGGTTAACACGTTTTACTGCAGCCAAAGTTGGACCGTCAGGTCCGGCTGCGTTATCACTGGAGGTCTTGAGCGCTGTCTCGACCTCAGCTGATGCGATATAGGTTGCGGTTCCCCCAATTCGGTACAATGTTCTTACAAGGTCGTTTGTCCTCGCACGACTCCCTTGTGGAAACCTCCTCCCAGAACTTAGTCTGTACGTCCAGTGGGAGCCCCTTTGCCTGAGGTTGGCAGTTCTGGTCAAGCACGAGTTCGGCGCACCGCTTCCTGTTCTTTCGGTACATGTCCTGTACTCTTCGGTAGGCGTTCTGCCTAGCGACGCGTTTCGGGTTCAGCCGTCTCTGCCTGACACTCACTCGCCTGTCCCTCTTATGACAGTCGATCTTTCTTCCCCCTGCCCTCGCGGGTTGCGGGTTGGAGCCACCTTCTCCATTCTCCCGCATCCCTGGGGGTCTGCAAAGAGGGCTCCCATCCAGTCGTCCATGTGTTGTTTAATCTGTTCCATGGAGTCCTCACTCGCCTTGAGGAGCTCCATGATAGAGAGTAGGTGTTCACTTGGGTCTTCGTCGAACGAGTCAACGAGCCTCGATAGGTCTTTAATTATCAGCTGCCTCCAAGCTGCACGAGTTGTGGCAGCCGACGCGGTTCCGTCCTTCCTGGCCGGTCCTGAACCTTCCTCACCCAGATTCATTCTGCGGGCCGGGTGTTCCTCCTTCGGCTCTTCCGCATCCATCGCATATCGTTCCCCAGGCAAGGCGTCCACTTCGTGGCCGCCCGCCCGTCCCTCACATCCGGGCTTTGTCAGTTCCTGTACCAGCGTACGCACGAGATCCTTATGCGCACTTTTTCGGCGATGACCCTTGACGGCTTCTTGGGTTCGCATAGGAAACAATTCGTACAGCAAGGAGTTGAGTTTCCTTGGCTGTACTCCAGAAACGGTCCGCTCCACTTCTATATAGGCCAGTTGGTAGGCCTATATGTCGTCTTCCCACCGTGGTTTCGCTCTCATACCCGGAATGTTCTCGGCATGGGCCTTTCTCATGTGGAGAATTCGACCAGCCTTGTTGCGGCACACTTCCGCAGATCTCACAAACGATAGATTGACCGACAACTTCACCAGCTCTGCCAGAATTGTTGGAAGCTGCAGAGACAGCCTCTTTTACTGCTTTATTGCTCGCCATTTTGTACAGTTCTTTGGATCGCCTTACCAGTTTTAGAGCAGTCAGAGCAGTTTGTGTCTTGTGAGTTCGCTGTGTTGTGGGCACGGTACAACTGTTCCACTCTTCCTGCTAATCACGACAAACAATCAGCTTCTGAAGCATAGCCCTCAACCCACCAACGACAAGGTAACCGGACAGACTTCACAGCAAGCCTCTCGGAGAGGTCAAGTGGGCATGGGGGGAATAGTCATAGTTAGAAGTCATAGTTACTCCCGCCGTTTACCTCAGTTCATTCCAAGTGGAATCTCATCATAGGTAGTTTGCTCTGTCAACGGAATTGTGGCGAACCAGGCCTTCAATACTTAACTATAGCGTTCCCAGGATGCCTAGGCCCGGCTAGCTACAAAGGGGTTATCAATATTCATAAGGACGCGTGGGGGTCGACCTAGCTTTTTGGCATAGGCTTTCTCTCTTTTATATATAGGACTAACTATTCGTCAGTCTCTCCCTCTCTTCTCTCAATAGGCCTCTCACTCTATGGCTCTCGTGTACCCGTGTACCCTTCTCTCTTCGTGTGCCGTGTACCTTCCTATCTCTCGTGTACCCGTGTACCACTCTTCGTGTACCATGTACCTTTCCTATCACAGGACCTTTCCTTCACCACACACGGCGCCTCGGCAATTGGTCCTGACTACTGTTTGGATCGCTATTTATACGGTTTTGGACAGGCTTGAGTAGGGTGTGCTAACCTCGCCAGCCAATCACAGCCGTCCTACTTCTGGCTCTTGGCTCCATCCATCTAACCCTCGCCTTCTAGCCTTCCTACATTATTAGGCCACCGACCTCGCACGTATTATTATTATAGGGCCTCAGGCTACTTGTATTATTATGGTTCTACCTATTGCAATTACGTAATGGCTAATGGCGCCACCTGAGGACTACCTAATGAACTACTTATTATTATTATATGGTATTAATGATTTCGCTACAGAATGCCTGCCGTGAACATCTATGGTTACAATGGGATCTTTGTGTTGTCTACCTCTGGTTCCGCAGAGGAGATGACATCCACGATTTCACTCTTTAACGTTTACCAGGATACATATGGTCTCCTTGGCACTGCGGATTACCAAGACTCTGCTTTAACATGAATAAGTCAGACATGTTCTTACTCATGGATATCGGCATCCACTTTTGAGGCCAGAGCTGGCCTAGAAAGTCGGTTCCGCTGGTTCCGGTTATCCGCCGCGGGTTGGTCCTCTTAGCCACCAATAGTCTGGGGCCTCAATTGTCTCATAGTCCTGACTAAGAGCACGGGCCTGCGGTCTTCATATAGTTAGTAGACCTCGTCGTCGATTTAGAGTAGTGGCGGAACATTGAATGGGTGTACGTGAGCACGCGTACAACCATGACTCTCATATCGAATGGACTCACCCGAGATCTTTGAGTAGTCTTGCAGAGTGCCCATACATCGACCCGCGCCAGTTCAGTACCACCGCGTTGGTGGAGATCCGACGTCCAGGCCATTGGGTCGCAGGCCAGTGAAGGATCTCCTCCTCGCGGTAGTAGGAAACTTTCTGTTGATAGGCACCATTCACGTTGTAGACGTCCGCGGTGATAGTAACATCGATGATACGGCACTCCGCTCCGTTAGACACTACCAGATCCGGCTTTCGGTTACCCTTGCTAGTTTTGATGGTAGGTTCTACTAGCACTTCGTTACCTTTGTCCGTCAGCAGTTTGCGGAGGTAGTCCACGACAGAGTCGTCTCTCCCTGATCGTATCTTGTGAGTCCTGGTGCAGCTCCGTGAGATGTGCGCCAGGGTGCTGGCCACGTTGCAGCCAGCCTGACTTGTCGGAACCACCTCTGTTCGTCCTCTAGTCGCCCTATCGACTGTTGGTAAAAGGTTACCACGCACATGTAAGATGTGAATGTAGTCTCCAGCCGTTAAGATTGAAGTTCCATCCAAGACCCAATCATTAACCGCCGGGCAGCTGTGCACCTGCCAGAGTCCTTTCCCGTCACAGGTCTGATGGTGACCGGAAGATTCGATACCGGAAGATTCGGGATGGAAAATTCGGTACCGGTCATGGAAGATTCGGTACCGGAACATTGGGTAGAGGAGGCCCGCTGGGGCTCATGCCACCTTATTGCCTCCCGTGGGGTGGGCGGATAAGACCATTCTGTCAATAAACACAGGCAGGGGCACGGGCAGGGGAAACGCGGGGGGAGGGGAACAACTGAGAACTACGATAGTAATCGCATGGCGGGGGGCGGTCCGGGTGCCTTGCGGCAGACGCGATGCTAATTCCACCATAGCACCAGCAGAATCAATTTCGGAGGCTGTATGCGGGTGCGTCCCGTGAGTGTTTGTGTGTGTGTTTTGCCGACGCTTTCGTGTTCCTCTTCTTTGTCGTTCTCGTTCAGAGCGTTTCTCGCAACATCGGTATAGAGCATGCGACCCTCTTATTGAATGCCTGGACCCCCATGGAAATAGAATCTGAGCTTGAATTGTGACAACTGATCGACGCTTTCGTGTTCCTCTTCTTTTACTATGTGAGCAATATTAACTTTGAATATAGGATTTAACGTATAAATTGCAGAGAGCCAAAGAAGTCACGCGCGGGCACTGGGCACCGCAACATCGGTACAGGGCATGTAAACAACCCCATTTCCAAAAATATGACCAACACAATTTATATAAAACCGTTGACTTAAGCTTGAAGGAGGGGTAGTAGGGGTGGGTGGGCCGCGGCTTCAATGTTCAGTTGCATAGTGCCTCCAGTTAACAATCCCATTTTGTTTAAGATGGCTATGCCACTGATTGTTATTGTATAAGATCCAAATGCAATGAAATATGTAGTTTAATGTCTATGCATGCAATGCATTAATTTAAAAGCAAGTTCAAATACAATGAACAAATTCAGTGTACATGAAACGTCGAAAAAATTAATACTAAAATCCACACGATAAGTTGCAAAGGTTCAGATGATATAGCTTAAAAGCAAGTTCAAAGTTGTCGAATATCTTTGTGTCATTCACTATAGGGCCTATAAGGTACTGTTACATAGTGCTACTGCATATCTTGACGCTGTGCTATAAATCTATTAGCCTATTGGGCAGTGTTTTGTCTAGACTCCGGGACTCTAGGGGGGACTAACAAGGCCGGGGGAATCAGCTAAGGGCTGCTGTAGTGTGCCAAAATTTCCGGGGGGAATTTGAAATTTCCAGAGTGAATAGGTCAATTTTTCCTCCGGAAACGGCCTAGATTAAACCCTGCTATGCTTTACATGTAAAACGTACTACCGTAGCATATCTATCTATTCTATGGCCTTTTCTATAAGGTCGCATTAAACAGCTCGAGTTCCCTGGACGTATTGCGAGTTGAAACATCTGTTTACATCCATTAAGTCGGTGGGGGGAGCAAAAGCGCGCCTGAACGCTGGGTGTCCGCTAATGACGCGCGAATAAAGCGAACAAATACCAGCAGCAGGTGAGGTGTCATCTTATCTGTATGTCGGTACCGAATTATCCAGTACCGAATGTTCCGGGACCGAATCTTCCACAAGTAAAGTACCGAATGGGATGTCAGTGGAACAAAATAAACCAAAAAGTTTGAAAATCGGTCAACATTTGGTAAAGATAGATCAATTCTAACGCAAAAAGTCTCCGATGAATGTTTATCTTCTCTTTCAATGAGGCGATGTAGCTGAAAAATAGGTGCCATCTATCGAATGGATGGGTACTAAAGCCTTTTGTATCGTAAAATGTATATGTTATATTGCGGGCGGTTTACGAACTTCATGACGATACAGACTCGGGGAACACAAATAAGGAAAGACGACATTGGATGAGCTGAGCTCGGGGATCCCACTGAAGGGGTTAATAACATTAAAGGTCTTACATTTCCCAAAGAAATTAATTGAAATATGTGCAGTTTAATAAATTATATTATTTAATTAAATAAGCACGATTCATGAAAACTGTTTTGAGGTAATTGTGGATGAAGAAGCAGCAACAGATCTTCAGGGTGCATTTAGAAAGACAATTGCATGTTAAATGCTAGAAGTGTCATTTTTTCTGATTTCTAGTGTGACAAAGTGAATGACAACTATTTCACTAATTAGTATAACTGTATTTAAATATGTAATATTTGTTGCTCTGAAGATTTTTGCTGCTCAAGGATAGAATTTGAATTGATTGAAGATTCTGCTGTTCACATATTACCCAATCAACACAGTTTGTTGGCCCTATCATATGGCCAATGAATTTTTTTTTGAGGGGCCAATGTCGATAATTGCTATTTTTCTGCATTGGGCCCTCAAAGATTTTGCAAATTGGTCCTATAAAGGCCCTGCATGTCGGGCCCTCAAAGGGCCCTCAGTTCATATCTGCATTGGGCCCTCATAGATTTTGCAAATTGGCCCTATAAAGGCCCTGCATGTCGGGCCCTCAAAGGGCCCTCAATTTATATCTGCAGTGGGCCCTCATAGATTTTGCAAATTGGTCCTATAAAGGCCCTACATGCCCGGCCATCAAAGGGCCCTCAGTTCGTATCTGTATCCGGCCTTCAGTGGTCCTTCAGTGGGCCAGCATATAATACTGCACCATCCTACCATATATAAACTCTCACACCCTTCACTTCTAAAACATAACATATTAATTTTTAAAAAAATCAATGACAAACATAGTCAGCATACAACTTACAATGCAAGATCGATGATCAATTGTGATAATGTTTATTCTAGGCCTTCTCGGGGGGGGGGGATTCCCCCCATCCAAAGTTTTATAATTTCCCCCCAAAAGTGTGAGGATGGGGGGCTTTTTTTGGAGAGGGCAAAATGTAAAGATGACAATTTATTTGGTTGTCAGGGCATTTGAGAAGGGTAAATGAGAACTTGAGATGGGTAAAGGATATTAGGAAGGATGGATGATCTTCTGTTTTGCTTGTCAAGGTTTTTGGAGACTCAGACCTTCCCCCCCAAACATTTCTAAATCCTCCCAATATCAAGATGGCTAGAATAAACACTGATTGTGATACGTGTATCAACATAATTGCTGTGACAATTTTTGAACAAAAAATAATGCTAACGGCACTTTCACGTAAGTGGTACAACATTTTAACAGCCAATATCAATTATTGATCAGATCTGACAACAAAAATATATGAAAATTATTGATTGCCATCTACAGCCTCAACTGATTTACTGGTATAGATATTATAAAAAAAATACAAGCCAAAAACGACAATGAAATCTCTTAAATCTCTTTAACAGATATTAAATTTGCTTACTAATTGGTTACAGCCATGGGCGCCCACAGAATTTTCGCCAGGAGGAGCAAAACACAATGATCACGGTTATGCAACATAAATTTTTCCAGGAGGGGAAAAACATTTTAACACAATAGTCACACTTAGTATTTTATCAAGGTTTTCAAATTTTAGTGTGAAATATTGGTATTTGCATTTTCGAGGAGGGCAAGTGTAATCTCTTGCCTCAATGTGCGGGCGTGCATGGGGTCAGCTGCAGACTGCACAGTACAAAAGGCTACAATGTCTGCCAAAAAGCAATGAAAACTAGTCAAATTGAAAGTCCAAAAGAACAACTAATTTGAATAAAATGACCAGTTCTAAACAATTTCTTCACTATATCGTAATTTAAATATGTGACATTGTTTTAACAGAAGCTGTAGGTCAGTTATCAGATTTGACACTGTTGTCAGACTCCTGGTCTGAGGGAAGTTGTTCAAAACGTCTTTTATCAGATGACTGCTTTGCAGCAGCAGTCAGAAAACGTTTCCGACCACCATCTCTGTCCCGAGCCTGTCTCAACCAGACCTTAATTTTATCTTCAGCCAACCTGTTGACGGTATCTCTCGTTTGTTCGTTAATTCGCACAGCATCTGCAAATTAGACAACAGTATTGAGACATCAAATACTGTTGATTTGAAATACAAATATATAATTTTTCTCTCAATAATACCTCATGTAATATTCACCCTAAAGTTGCATTCTAGATGATGTATACCTATGGTCAAACATGCTAATCTGCTCTGAGTTTCTCTAAGAAGATGCGTCTGCATTAGCTCATACCAGCCACAGCTGCTAACGATTGGTATCTCAAGCAAGTTGGTCAATGTATTTACAAGTCACTAGAAGCCTGCACTATTGCAGCAACACTATCCATGGTCTCGACAGTAACTGAAGGAGCTGCACAGTACAAGCAATTACAACAAAAGACATAACACCTAAATATTGGCACTGGTCAATTTAATACGAAGCCTGACATCAGCATATATTTGGGTGAGCAGCAATAATACATGCTTTATTATTATTATTATTATTATTATTATTATTATTATTATTATTATTAACGTACTGATCAAGAGTTTGGTGTAATTGGACTTCTAGCTTGCTGCTCTGGAATCATTATGGTGCATAGTCTGTTAGTTTAACCAACTTCCTACACATAACTGCAAATCACTTTGTATTGTTTTAAGCCCATTACAGTCAGTGTCAATAAATAAAGTTTGTCTGTAACAGCTGTTTTGAAGACGTATTGTGAAAAAAGCAATCTATTGCAATGACTCAAACTCTTATCAAATATATACAAACACAACCACTGTGACCTGAAATCTGCAAACAAAATAAAGAGTGCATATACCACATATGGAAGGTGACAATCCCAGTGCTTGGAAGGTGACAATCCCAGTGCTTGGAAGCTGTGCTTTCCTCTGTTTCCAGCCCAGTTGAATTGGCAGGACAATTCGTTCATCATAATCGCCTTCATCATACCATTAACTGTATCGGTGATAGTTGTCGCTCCAAACGTTGACAAGTATCTTGCCTAAACAGTTCCAGTTAAACCCTTCATAAAGTACGTTGTATTTTACTAGGTAGGCTACATATAATGTACCGGTACACACACATCCAATACATGATAGCATTGGCTAAAGTATAAATTTTGGGCCCTACTGGCATGTTCAATGTTCTCGGCAGAGTACATCATCTTGCTGTAGGCTAATTTGAGACATAAGCCGAATTTTGCATATTTAAATGGCTCAAATAGGGTAACAGAAGGCCCATTAAGAGATAAACATCTGAATATTTATTCAGAAATAAATATCAGAGATGAAATGTGGGGGCACACTCAACCTGGATCTTACTGTACCAGTTAATAAAATTAACACCATCTAACCAAGCCTTGTCCAGCTTGCTCATTCTGCTTGACAAAAGATGCTGCATCCTTCAAATCTTTGACTGCATCGGCTGGCAGTTTCATTCCTTCAGGCATAGTGGGAACATCCAAGCTGCTGCCTCTTGTTCCACCTCTGTTGACAAGTATAGTGACACTCCGCGACAATATCTCAATTTTGGAATCAATTCGATTTAATTTTGCAAAAATCATGCAGTACTCTTCAGAGGTAGCAAATGCTGGAACAACGCATCCACAACAGTACTGGACAGCATGTTGATTTAATATAATATAATAATATATATAATAATAATATAGCAAGGTTTAAAGTGGTTCGCTAGGGACTGCCCTGTGTGAGAACCACTGTTGTTCCTGTCCAATATAATATCCTAAACTACTGAGGTTTATTTTGAACCCATTCACAGTTGTAGCCGTTACTATCCCCTCATCCAGTTCATTCCATCTGTCCACCACTCTTGCACTAAAAAGGTGCTGTTTGTGTTTCTTGTTCTCTATATGAGTCTCTATATAAAAAAGAATAGTAAAATGCTTTTAAAATTACCGTTAACAAACTGGAGAACATGCTAATTGTGTCTATTCAAGCAATTCCTTATATTTGCATAATGCTAATTGCATCTATTAAAACAATTCCTTATATTTGCATAATGCATCTGTTGGACCAGCTGACATTCAATGCTGTTATACTATAGGCCAACATTTTAAATTTTGAACCCATTTCACAATATTTTGCACCAACTGGCTGTACATAAGCATCATAAGCATGTCATATTCTTATGCAAGTCCACACATATCAGCAACACGGACCCGTACTGTCCAGAGTATCTCGCCTCTGTTGTAAAGAGACCGCAGTGCAGTGATAGGAGATTGTCACTCCGTTCGAGTCGTGGGGTCAAACTTCAGGTTCCTTCTCCCTCCAAGACTACTAAGTTTGGAGAGAGATCCTTCACACGCGGCAACCCCATCTTGTGGAACTCTCTTCCCGACGATGTCACCACGGCTAATACTCCTGAGCACTTCATCAAGAGCTTAAAAAACGCATCTGTCTGGGTTGGGGTATAGTTGAGATGTTAAAGCGCTTTTGTTGTGGGCCTCAGCCTTGTTACAGCGCTATAGAAATCGTCCAAGAATTAATGAATGAATGAACACATTGACACGACTTTCCGATACTAGATGCTTACACTTTTATACACAACAGTGAATAGAGAAACCAGAGAATTACAGGTGTAACAGTAAGCAGTGGGTTCTAATAGCCAGTTTCCGCCCACCCCTCCACAATTATAATTATAGATCGCGTACGTGCTACATATACCATCACATGGCGGCGCAACAGCGCATGACAATGTTTTAAGAGCCAAGTCAAGTTTCATAGGGAAGCCTCAAATTGCAAAGTTCACCATTCACACATTAAGTGCAGACAATTGAATTACAAGATTTGTTTTAAAAATGAACTTGTTACAAAAATAAATTCAACTCACTTCACAGCGTTTAACGAGAGCAGCAGATCGCGGCCATATATCAGTCCCGCAGTAACATTTATTTGAATTACAAAAACTTCTAAAAGTTATGATTAAGTGTTATTCAAAACAAGGATGCACTAATTTAATTTATAATTAATATAAGTGTAATTAATTATAACTTTATGATAATATTATGCGTTATTTGTTGATTTACACTTGATTAAGCAGCTAAAATAGTGCACCGGAACTATAGTGCGTATTACTACGCCGGTAAGCATTAAGCGACGACTGGCCGCGGCTGGGCCAGCTTCATTGGCCCACTGTGGGCATAAATCTGTTGGCGGGTCTTCGGCCAATATCGCCATGTGGCCCGCACTTACACGCGTCGGCCCTGCAATGGCCCAACGTTTGGTGTTTATTGGGTAACGGGTTCAGCTAACTCCAGACGGTATGTAGGCTGATATATTGATATATGTATATGTATGCACTCTATGTATGCATACTGTACATTGTTTGCATCTCTAATTTGATTTGGACTGACTTGCAACTATGAGCTATTATGAACATGATCTTTAACTATGCTGTTGACTTATTATTTATTTATTTAAATTGGTGTGTTGTATTAAAATTATTTTTGTGAGGCAAGCTATTGTTGATTGTGGTTACTTTTGAATAGCAAATATTAACAAGATGACTGTGAATTGGATTATGATTTGTGAATGAATGTGTGTGATGGTGTAGTGCAGTGGTGGCCAACCCACGGGCCACATGCGGACCCCGAGGTGCCAATTGGCGGCCCCCGGGCATCTTTCTAAATAAATTTTATTGGTCCTATTTATGCATGCAGTATTGACCGTCATGTCCATATCTCAATGTCCATATCTCAATTGCACGGTACCATTAGCAGGCTATTTAACATAATAACATGGTATTTACTTAATTACCTAGCAATTGTCTGGTTTTACCAAATAATTCAATTTCGGTTTAAAGTTATATTTATGTAATTTTTTAATTAATTTACGTATTCTGATGATTAAATATTTGAATATTGTAAAATGTTGAACAAGAATAAAACACGAACTCGATCTATTAATGCAGAGGGTAGAATTTTTCAAGAAAGATGGGAAGTGAACTAAGGGGCTGTCCATTAATTATGTCAACAATTTTTGGGCAATTTTTGACCCCCTCCCCCTTGTCAACAACTGTCAACTTTCACTTACCTCCCATAATTACATCAAAAACTTTTGACCCCCAAGATCAATGACAGGTCCCAATAACAGGGTTATTATTTTTTGCGGTGATGACCATTTTTCCCTTTTTTGCTCGTCTAGTATCAAAATGTGATGGTTATGATCTTTATTGCCATGCTTTTTCCCATTGCAATAAGTAGTATTCCATGAAATTTTCTAGTTTTTGATTATTTGTAAAAAGTGAAATTGTTGACGGCAACTTCTCTTGACCCCCCCCTCCCCCCGCCAACAACTGTCAAACTTTTTCAGACCTCCTCCCCTAAATTTTTGACATAATTAATGGACAGCCCCTAACTATTTCTTTGTTGAACAATGTGGAGATGCCATATGCCGTGTTTGTAATGAAGGAATATAACTGTGACACTACGAATCTCGTCATAAATATGATTTTGGCAGTTTGAGGGGGAAATGAGGGAAGACAGACTAGCATTTCTCAAAATTGTATAAAGAAACTTGCACAGATTTCGCATTAATAATTTCATCAGAAATTGTATTTCTATACAATTATAAATCATAATTAAGTGTCATGGATAAGACTTTTAGTAACTGTTCTTAATTTTGTATTAGTGATTTAATTTTAAATTGCTGCAAAAATACAACTGCTACCAATTACTACTGTTACTTGAATGCAATGATTGCCACTACTTCTGAAAACAATGAAGAAAAGGCAAAACCCTTGTGGCCCTCCACATGGTGATCAGAGCTTAAAGTGGTCCCCGAGACACAAAAGGTTGGCCACCCCTGGTGTAGTGGTTACGGATTTGTGCCATGCACCTGAAGGATTTCAAGTTCTATACTCACCTTGCTCATCTCATTCCCCGTAGGGCAGAAAATTCATCATTACTATCATCATCGCCATCATCATCGCCATTGTTGGGAAATTATTTTTTGCTGTTGCAATGACTTGGGATTTTAAAACTTGGCTCGGAAATTATATAGGCAGTGCTGGGTAAAATACATTTTCAAAGTATTTAAATACATAATACATTGCAGTATTTTGTATTTGTTTACAAATACATTCACGTATCAAAGAAACCAGACAACTTAGGCCAAACAAAGGCAACGGCTGTCATGTTCAAATGTCAATACAAGGATGATGTGTCGTGTCGAGCATCACATCAAATCAGTAAGAAATTATCCGTGCAAGTAAGTAACGGTGCTGCTGGTGCAGAATTGCTGATGTGATGTTTAACTGACCACGAGAAGGCTGTATGGAAAAATTTTGAATTTAGATTCTGTAGTATTTTGTATTTTGAAATACAAAATACTTGAAAAAGGTATTTCAAATACAGATTTGAAATACTCCCCAGCACTGTTATAGGGACAAACGTTTTTGAAATTCTCCCAATCTTTTTTTATATCTTCTGAATTTTGTCTGAATTTGACTGAAAACAAAATCTCAAAACACTGTTTAAGTTGAGATTGGTTCTGTATGAATCTAGTTCTTTAACATGGGTGCCCACAGAAATTTTTCCAGGGGCAAAACACAATGGTCATGGTTAATATTTTAGCAAGGTTTTCAAATGCAAAATTTGACAATTTTAAAAGATTGCCACAATATCTGGTAAAAACCAAACAAAATCAGGTAATGTTATACTTTATTTAGTGTTTTAGTGTGTGAATATTGGTTAAGAGCCAAAATATAGTTACAAAAATTGATTTGCATTTTCCAGGGACAAGTGCCCATTCTTGTCCCAATATATGGACACCCATGTTCATTGGGGTTGATTACTTTTACAAATGATCTGATTTTGCCAACCACTGTATTGTAAAATACTTTGTAGGTCTGTGATTTCAAAGATCGACCATTCAGAGTTCGGGATTCGAATACATAAACGCACTTGTTGTGTCTTAGGAAGTCTGCATCTGAAAGATAATTCATTATATGGATATCACAAGATGCTTGTAAAACATATGGTTGTTTTAACAAATATGTTGCTTAACAATTTTATCGTAAAAAATCTTTTCAAGTATTTGTAGCCAATACTTTATTGTTAACTCGTCACTGACTTGCATTCTTTGTATCTTTTTTTCTCTCGTGTTTTCATTCTTGTTTAAATTTCTACAAGCAATATGTATCTTTTGAATCTTTACTTATATAAGCAGCACAATCTTTTTTATATTTCATTCCATAATTTGCATTTTAGATTTCCCCCCAAAAGTGTGGAGACTCAGACCTTGCCCCCAAACATTTCAAAATCCCCCAATGTCAAGGTTGCTAGAATAAACACTGGTACAGAAACAATGATACTAAGGGGTCGTCCATAAAACGTCACGGTCGAGTGAGAGAGGTCGAAGAAAGTATGACAGTTTTTTACAGGGGAGCTTTGCACTCGAAATTTTGGCCCCGAATTTGTCGATTTTTCTACTAAACCGATTTTTGCATTCTCTCAGTATGAATGGCAAAGACTAAATAAAAATTAGGAATAAATCGAAGTGTCTGCGCGATATCTAGATCTAGCATCGAATGGGCTTCAAATTCAATTGGTGCGACTTTCAAGAATAGGGGGACAAAAATGCTTGGTAAAAACACCTGGACTATGCTGAAATTTAAAGAAATTTGACGAAAAATCATGTCGGGAATTCGCTCAGATTTCGCAAGAGAATTCTAAGGGATCTTGTAATGATAACCTTGTACTAGAAATTTTGGCCTAATTCGCTTCGGAGTTATCGATTTTTCTCGCATTCTCTCAGTATTCATAGGAGCGAGATAAGGGGATTGACTGTTCAATGCATACACAGAAAACACATCGGTTGGCTAATGTCTACGGTGGAGACGAGTAAATTCGGCAAACAGGCCCTATCAGAGGGGGCCCACAGGGCCATTTAGCCCGGGCCTCCATCTGTTGGTGGCCTCTTTTTTTACTTGTCTAGAATATTGGGAGAGCTAGATAGCTACTACTAGAAGGGGCCTCAAAATTTGGTGATGACTTTATTTGCTTGTCGACAATTTTGGGACTTTGGGAAAGCTAGAAAGGTACCCTGCGGCAGGGACGTCATTTTGGGGGCAGGAAATGAAAAATAATGTATATTGTACTAAATAAATAAATGTGATATGTGCAAAATTTTACCAAAAATTATCTCTCCCCCCCCCCCCAAGAAAAGTGTGAAATGACGCTAATGCCCTGCGGTCCTCAATATTGGTGATTACCTTTTTTGCTTGGCAATATTTCAATATTTGGGAAGGCTAGGAGAGGCCTCAAAATTCCCACTGGCCCGGGCCTCTGAAGGGGCCTATCGGCAAATTTATTGAAAAGCAACAAGTTGTCAATTACTGCATAAAAATCAATTTTTAAAATTACCTCTCAAGTGTCGCTGTATATTTTCCGCCATTGTGATTATCAGTGACGTGCAAATGAAGGTTGACGTCCGAGTTATGATTTGTACTTATACTCTCTGAAATTCGGCTTCAAATGTTGAAGGACTAACGAATAAGGGGTTTACAGTGGTTTTCACACAGGCTTACTTAGCCTCCTAAACCACTTAAAATCACATTATTATTATTACATCAGAATGCGACCTACAGTAGTTAGTTGCGCACCTTGGAATTTGCGCACTAGATCCATTATAGCATTTGCTTAGCAAGTTCGCACGCAGTAGCTCATAAATGTTATTTAAGGCAATAAGGGGATTAAGATGGATTTACAGTGAAATGGTTCAAAGAAAGGGACTACAGTATAATAACCTTCATTCGTCAATTTCTATTCTCGATTCCAATGCTTTGAATTATTCAATCCCACCGGTCTTATGCAAATATCTCGCTCGTGGCTGCGGATTAACATCTTCAGGCATAGGACGCTGCACAATAGCTAGAACTCAACGGCGAGGAGGGTTTTATGTATCAAAGGAGATATGACTTTAATGCTTTATTATTTAGGAACAACTGTGTTTGGATCAATAGAACCAGGGGCTCATGAGTCATGACAGTCATGAATATAAGTTAACCCTCCCCCAACCGCTTAACTAATAGCCGTCATACTCATAAGCCAGTGTTGCCAGCGACAGTTTGGCAGCAATTTGTTAGGTGAAAATGCGGGAAAACTTAAAACCATTTTCTATAAGCAATGTATGGTGTGTGCACTGTGCCACGTGCAAGTCAGCGCTTTGCAACACAACCCAACACAACTGCCTAAATTTATTACCCAACCCAACCCATGGGTAAACCCAGCCAATGTCTATCTCTGGTGTAGGTTGCACAGGGTGATCTTTATAATCCTGGCTGATATCAGCTACAGTAGTATGAAGACTTACGCAGACCGCCTGAGTCAACTGGTGCTGCATGTGAAATTGATAGGCCTAAATCCGTTGACTGATGATGAACGTCTGCAAAGAGTTTCAACAATTGTCTTTGTAGGCCCAGTTGAATCGTCAGTCACCATGTCTTCTATTTTTTCATTGCCACTAACTCGAGCGCGTTTAACCAGAAATGTATCCATCTCCAATTTATAATAATATTATAAGTGCTACAATAATTTTTATTATATACTTTATCGTATATCTTAGGCCTATATGAACCGCAGTCTTAAAAGAAATTAGATGTTAGCTTTGCCGTCTTACACGATAGTTAGGCCTACAGCTGCTTCTACAAATCTGTTCTGTTGACCATAACACACATTAGATTACACCAGATGTCCGGCGACGTTGGGGAATTGAATATCAACACAGTCGTGTCATCAACCGTCAGATAAGAGGGAACTTAATTATGATCAGCAAAAGGAACTACTCCCATGGCGAAAACGCCGAAAAGTATACTCGAATGGAGGACTGCTAATTCTGTGGGGATACGGGGTTGGGGGTAAAATACTACCATTGACAGTAGGCTACCTCTAACAAATTAGACACTTAAGAGGGTGGGAGGAAAATTTGTGCGACGACCGTTGAACGACCATTGATCAGTCAGTGGTGGTTGAGCAATTAGATCAAAATTCTCGACATCTGGAAACCGAATGGAAAAGAAGGATCGGATGAGTGCATGGCTGGGGATTCAAAATGGCCTTACAACTGCACTTGATAGCGTCTACCGTAAGCCATACGCATTAGTTAGCCAGCAACAGCGCACTTTTGGGGCAGCCAACCACTGTATATAGGTAGGCCACGATTTTTTCGGGTAGGCCACGTATTTTTGGGGTAGGCCAGACAACCTACCGGCCTAGGCCTAGAACCGCCACTGCAGATTCCTCGTAGACATCGAGTGGGCTTCAATCGGTGCAAATACGAAGGTCCTACATCGCTAGGGATATACGGTGCAGCCATTAAATTTTAATCATTGGGGCCTCCGTATTTGAAGATCTCTGCCGTAATTTCATCACACCCTTAAGACCAGTGGCGATTCCAGGAATTCTTGGTGGGGGGATACAAAATTATCGAAAGTTGGTGGGGGGATGCAAAGTGAAGAAGAAAAAAAGAAAAGATAGAAAAGGTCATTGCTAGTGTTTTGCCCGGGGCGCGGACATTCTCTCTCCTGGACATTATCCCCCGGGCATTATCCCCCGGGCATATTCCCTCCGGCAAAAAAGTAATAACAACGTAAATCAATATCATAGATCTTAATTTTAAAAAGGTGCTTATCGGTTATCTGATGTCATGGCTGCCGTCAGTATCGTTTAGGGTTAGTGTTTCGTGTCTGGTTTTTGGTGTGGGTAATGATTATATGACCCCGTACGGGTGCAATGCACTGCTTTTCGTCAAAGCCCATAGAGCAAACATAGGGGGAATTATGTCCGGCAGTGTCATTTCAAAGGGTGTACCGGGGGGGAATAATGTCCAGGGGAGAATGTCCTGTACCCGTTTTGCCCACTAAATGTTAATAAACTTTGCCAAATAAGCTCGACAAGCAAAAGAAGGTAATTCACAGTATTTTTCACTATTTTTTTTTAAACTCGCCGGTTGACAAGCCAAAAAGGCCATCCAGAACCGGGTAACGCCAAGCTAGGAACGCCACTGCCCCCTTCCCTCAGTGCTTCCATCATGAATATTGGCGGCATATAGAATACAAAAGATGCAGACATTCGTCTAAAACAAATGCCTATAAAGTCAAACATTATCGACAAAACTTCAAACAGCGATTACTATGAATACAGACAAAGACAACAACGGTCGACTAATGTCTACAGTGGAAACGAATACAGATTGGCGCTGTCCAATGCTGGCTGAGTTTTTTTTATCACGCAAAATGTGAATTTAAACAGAATCAAACCATTTCAGGACAATTTGTTTTCCGCTCAGCAGAGGCGTAGCTAAGGGGGCAGGTGGGGGCATATGCTCCCGGGCGCCGAGGTGAGGGGACGCTAAAAACGGGGTTTTGGCAGGGTGCAATTTGTGACCTGGAGCAGTGGGGGGAATATGTCAGTGGGGATGTAGTTGTTGGGGAAGTGTAGCAGGGGGGATGTAATGGTGAGGGAATGTAGCAGTAGGGGGTGCTGTTGGGCAGTGGGGGAAATCCCTCCTTCCCGTTATAAATCGCGCCCTGGGTTTTGGGGTAGGCCTAAGTTAAACAGTCAAATACATAATAAATAAAAAGAAAGAAGTGCGGCGACCTTTTTTCTCGCCAGGAGTATAAGGAGAGGGGCGCCGTAGAGAGTTGAGGGGAGGGGCGCCAAGAGAACGATGTGACGACCCTTTTTTTGCTCGTCAGCAGTGTTGGGGGCGCCAGCGGTACAGTTTGCCCCCGGACGTACAATAAACAAAACCCAGTGGACGAAACAGTACTAGAAGAATAACCGGAAGCAGTAAAAGAAGAGATGGAAAATTTAATGAAAGAAGTAGAGAAAGAGATAAAAATCTAAAAATAAATAAAATGCCAGGAGCAGACAATATAACAGCAGAGATGATCAAGGCCGGAGGAGAGACATCAATAAATATACTACATACATTATGTAACAAAATATACACAGAAAGAAAATGCCCGGAAGAATGGGAGAGGGCAATTATTATACCGGTATACAAGAATAACGATAAAACCGAATGCAGCAATCATCGTGCCATTAGTCTACTGAGTATACCTGGGAAGATATACACAGGAATGACACATAAGAGGCTCAAAAAGTATGTAGAAGAAATTGTCGCAGAATAACAGGCTGGACTCAGAGCAAGTTGTCGAAAATAATGTCCTCTGGTCTCCACCGCCTCACTGGGTGGGTGGGGGAGGAGGTCACTGCAATTTTGAGAAGTCGAACACTTTTTGCAAACTGCGTTTATTAATTGCGTTATTGTGGAAGTCTCAAATGGAAAGAGAAATACAATGCGCTGCATAAATTGAAAGCGTATACTAGTTATGCCTCCTATGACAGCTTGGGAATATATGCATAGGCTATAGGTAGTAGTAGTAGTAGTAGTAGTAGTAGTAGTAGTAGTAGTAGTAGTAGTAGTAGTAGTAGTAGTAGTAGGCGTAGTAGTAGTAGTAGTAGTAGTAGTAGTAGTAGTAGTAGTAGTAGTAGTAGTAGTAGTAGTAGCAGGCGCGCAGTAGTAGTAGTAGTAGTAGTAGTAGTAGTAGTAGTAGTAGTAGTAGTAGTCGTAGTAGTAGACTTCTTTAGCGCCATTGTAGTAGTACATCAGCACCAGTCGATGGTCGCTTCAGTAAATAATCGTAGTCGTGATCTTGTCCGTAGTGAATCGAGGTTGTAATCCAGTGGTCAGTCCGTACGAATATAAACATACACTGTATATACAAAATTAAACTATTAAACTGTTAAAGTCAGTGACTTTACAGGGTTTTGATAAAAGATGACTCTTGAGTAATATGTACTCTTCGTTGTAAAATGGTTGACATTGGACTTCTCGATTAATGTTAAATTCTACTATATGATTCTAAACTCTGAAATAAATGAGAAATAACTTTAACAGGTTATGGGCCCAGACACTTATAAGTAGAGTTTAGAGCGATTGTGAGTAAAGAATAAAATAGGTCGCATAGTCGAAGGATCGAACACTTATCGAAGCGAACTTTGTCGTTCGACACGTGGAAGAAAAAGATCGCGGTATTGTTCTTTGTTCTGGTTGGGAATTTCTTTTGAATTTCAAATGGATATAACGAAATTTCAAATCAAGCAGTTAGAAGGCAAAGCGAACTGGTTGAACTGGAAAGGTCGAGTGTCAATTCTATTACGCGGCAGCACGGATGCTTTGGACGTTTTAGAAGGCAAACTACGAAAGCCAGATGAACCAAGCGATGACGCTACAGAAGCTCAGGTTACTGCTTATCAGACTTCTCTCAATAAATACCAGAAAGCCGACTGTAATGCGATGATAATTCTTTCAAGTAATATGTCGGAGGAAACGTATGAAAGAGTGCGTTCTATCACAAGCGCGAGAGATACTTGGCTTGAATTGCATCGGCTGTACGATGGAGTACAAGACGAGAGAGCCTACGATTTGTGTATGCAATTCTTTGGTTACAAGATGAGCGCTGGCGACGACGTTGCAACTCATATCGCAAAGTTAAAGAACATTTGGAAAGATTTGAAGGTTGAAATTGAAAAAGATGTCAACAAAAATCTTCTCCTGATGTGTAGAATAGTAGAAACATTACCAAGAAATTTTGCTTTTGCTTCAAGTTGGAGACTGCTAAGTAAAGTAGAGAGAACTGTGGAAAATCTTACTGATCAACTCTGCAGCTATGAGAGAGCATTGGCTGGGAAGACAGAAACGAGTCAGCAAGAGGCGTTACTGGCAAAGGCATCCAACACGAAAACACCAAAGCAAAAGAATCAGGTTAGAGTCAAGAAGAATGTGAAATCGAATCTTCTGTGTCACTATTGCAAGAATTCTGGACATTTCATTAAGGAATGTGCAAAGTGGATTGCTGATGGAAGGCCACGAAAACCAGAAAACACGAGAACTATGAATGCAAATATAGTGTCGATGTATGCAGTGGATAACAGTGCATTTGCTGTAAATGATTCTAGAAGTCCTGATGAGTGGTTTGTAGACAATGGAGCAACATGTCATTTAACCTACAGAAATGACATTTTTCAAAACTTTGAAAGGTTCTGTATTCCAAATAAGTTACAAGTTGCTGATGGAAATACAATTGAAGCACTGGGAAAGGGTATTGTCCAGCTGCAAGCAACTATAGATGGAAAATCAATTGAAGTGAATCTGCAAGATGTTTGGTACGTTCCAAAACTGAATAGAAATCTGTTCTCAGTTCTAGCAGCACAGGACAACATGAAAATAGTTGTTTCGTCTCGACAAAGTACAGTTGTCATCTTAGAGTTAATGGCAGAAAGGTGCTTGCTGGAAAACGAAAACAGAATGGAGGTTTATTCAAGTTAGTTGCTGAGACTAAAACTTCTTCAGAAAACATAGCTGAAGGATGCACAGCTGAAGTGTGTGCTATAAACAAAGAAAATATTCTGCAGCTTTATCACGAGCGGTTGGGTCATCAGAACAAAAGACATGTGAAGACGATTATAAAGCGAGAATTGAATATTGATGTCGACGTAGACAGTGAAATCTGTGAAGGTTGTGTCTATGGCAAAGCGCATCGACTTAAGTTTGGAACACGAGTGAAAGCCACGAGACCAGGTGAGCGTATACATGCTGATGTTTGTGGCCCATTCTGTTA